>PVHP010007877.1:0-52844 GCA_004024765.1 Zapus hudsonius
CCTGATTGACTTCCACCAATGATTTAACATTTTAAGAGAAGTTTAAAATATGAACAATATGGAAAAATGAATTCTCTTCTGAGGAAAAGCATGAAAATTTGAGATTTGTAAAGAGGAGAACCAGGTTTTGTTGTACCAAACATAGACCTGTGATGGAAGTGAAATTTATACATATAAGTAAAAATTCTATGCTGCAAATAAAAACTAGTGAATATTGTATTTATTTACCAATAGTCACATCCTCACTTCAAAAAAAAAAAAGGAACCCATGATTAAGTACTAACATTTCCCATCTAAGGACAACATGGCCAGGTCAGGCAGCTGCCCCTTAGGAACAGCACTGTGTAGCATCCTTGATTTTTAAGAATTCACTAGAGTGAAAGCAAGTAGGTCTTTCTTCTAAACGTGACATTTTTTATTATGGTCCATGATCCACCTATAAACCCATGAAAGAGGGATTCTCCAGAGTCATTTTCTAATTTAGCTTGAATAAAGAGAAGATCTCTGGCAAGTAATTTGAGTTCTCAATTTAAAGTAGTGGAGGGATGCATAGTGAATGAAAATTGGATTTTTAATATTGGCCTTGTTTAAATAACCTAAGGAGTTTCTTGTAATAAAAATGAGGGATGTTTATTCAATTCCAAACTGATCAGCCTTTATGTATAGTCACTGAGACTGGGCCCAATTCATAAATTAAGTAACTATGGTGGAAGGTAGAAAATAGTAAGGAAAGTTGAAGGTTTACCACTTAAAAGTATTCTTGCTTGGGCTGGGGAGATGGCGCAGCAGTGAAGGTGCTTGTCTGCAAAGCCTAATGACGGGTTTGATTCCCAGGGACCCACATAAAGACAAGGTGCAGAAAGAGGCAAATGCTTCCCGTTGTTTCTCTTATGTAAATGTGTCTTTATCATGAGACACATAACTACAGTGTGAAACCTGAAACATAACACAACAGCATAATAAAAAATGGTCAACTTGGAAAGCAGGAATGGTGGATACTGGGTTATTCCTCTGGCCTCTATAGTTCTAATGTTCACTGCCTTGCCAAAAAAACAGCACAGCAAAGTTGGGCACTTTCAACGAATGAGAATGAGTAATGACCAAACAGGCCATTGCAGAACAGCATGCTCTCCCAGGTTAAACACAGTCACTGTGAGACCATTGTCCTGGCTTACATTTGAGGCATATTTTACAGTATGACTAAAGTTTCTGGAACAGACATCTTTCCTGAGAGGCATTTTCCTGTCCAAGTGATTGACAGGCCAATTTGACTTGCCATGTAAGTGAGAAGACACTGGTATGTAAGCACACCTGCTATATGAATATATTATAAGTTTTAGGACTCCTAGAACTAGTTTTAGCTGGTTAACAATTAATGACTTCCCCAGAAGTTTAAGATTAATAATTGTGAAGTTTGTTTTGAAAAGTTTAAGTGAAATACCCAGAAAGATTTCAACATATATTGAAATCGTTTAGTTTCTGACCTAAGTAGGAAACCTAGATTAAGTACACTGAATAAGGCAAAATGGCTCTATATACGTGAATAATCCAGGTCTATATTAAAATTAACATCACACTCTATGACAGTACAGAAACATAACAGTGAGTCATTTCATGTAAAAGAGATATCAAAACATTATCAGTTTCATTACTTCTAATTGAAAATAACAGAGGCAAAATTGTACAGAAAATGGATAAACAGTATAGACTAATGTTAGTCTATTAACTTCTTAATAGCAATTTAAATATTTATCAGCATATCATAACTGTTTTATGTACTGATTCTGTGACTATAATCCCAATGAGACTGTGAATCCAGACAGACAGTTCAACCAATATTTTAGTCTCTAAGTTTGCAATTATGATCCTACTTCTATGCACTGTAATAATAACCCATCAAACTTTCAGAGACTTTCTCAGTAACTGGTGTGAAGAAGAGCAGATATTTATACAAAGTTTTTTCTTCTCTTACATAATAAATCTGTGGAAATTTGATAGCTTTCTATATTTGGCTGCTGTTTTTGAGTTAGCTCACCATAAATACCTAGTTAGTCCATAATTGTTGATTAATTACTGGGAAAATGAAAGCTATTAACTTTCTTTAAACTCCAGGAGTTGAATCTTTCACAAGATCCAAGCATTCTTCAGATTGAAAATTATTCTAAAAATTTCTTCTTCTTTCACCATGATTATCTAAACCAATAGGTTCAGACACTTAGCTACGCACAATGGCCCAGTAACTAAGGCAACAGTGTATAGTTAAATGTGATTTTCTATTATTCTCAGCCAGATAGGCATAATTGCAACTGCAGTGAAAATGTCTGTCTCTAAAGAAGTGAATGTTGAACATCTAGCTCCTAGTCTTTGATTTCTAACCATTCCCAACATCGCCATCATTCACTGTAAACCTATTTATTGAGCTCTCTGTGCCCAACCTACTCTTTTAGTATCTTAAGATGTATCATGTTATAAAACCAGAAAGATTCTGTATTCTCGTTTTAGTGGTTGAAAGACAACATGTAATAAGCAAACTATATGGTAGAAAATATGAAGTCCTGTGGAAGATAAAGAAATTGCAGAGCATTAGAATGAATACTGAATAAAAAGAGGGGAATTAGAAGTACTGAATTGAGAACTCAGGTTTTCACACTGCTGTAAATGTTGCCATATTTTCTTCATCCATCCATCAGCAATAGATTGATTAGTCCATACAATAGACTTTGTCCACCAGGTAATATTCGAAAGTTAAAAGACATAGAATCTGTTTTTTATTTAAATATTTATTTATTTATTTATTTGCCATCAGAGGTGTAGCCTTTCTGAGGTTAGTGATGACTTCCCAACGTAGATGGGGTTCTTGGTCCCCATTCAAGGTTGCTTTCGGTCCACATAACAGTCAGGGGTTCCCTGCCTTTGAGTGGATCTCAAAGCCAATTAGCCAGCTGTTGATTACCCACCTAGATTGGGCACCACTATTGCACAGATGGGCACTTCTTGACTTGCTTGTTTGTGCCATATAGCAGGGTGTTCTGCACTTTCAGGCCATCGGTTGGTGTAACTTGAAGATGCCTCCTGCTCTCTCGGGATATCATTGGTCTGGTACCCCTGGCAGCTCGTGCAACACCATCTGGCATTACCCAGCTGCTCATCTGGGAGCTGATTTCATTTCTGGATTCAGCAGGGTCTCTTAGTGTTGTGTGATATCAGTCTGTGGAATCTTTAGGAATAGGGTCTTCTCTTTTTCTTAAGGTGGGTATTCAAGGGCTATGACAAAAATTTATCTTGTTTTAGGGACCATGTGGGTCACTCTGATCAACAGCTCATTGTGGTAGGTAACTACTTACTGAGTTGGGGAGCCAAAGGTCAGCATCCTTTGGAACATAAGTAGGCTTCCACCACCCCCCCCACCCTTTGGGCCCCTATCTACCTCCAGAATTTTTGTACAGAAGATAGGATTCTATGGAGTCAGATTATTGTTAGTTTAAGGTTTGTGTACTTCTCCCCCCTCTGTTGTTTCCACACCTGCCCCTGTTACCTTCTGTCCCCTTTGCCTTTCACCTGACTCACTAGTCATATTTACTTACAGTTCAGTTTAACCTGATTAGGGGCCACAGATAAGAGAGAATATGTGGCACTTGTCTCTCTGTTCTTGTGTGAGTTCACTGAGTATGATCTCTTCCAAATCCATCCACTTTTCTTTGAATTTCATTATGTCATTTTCCCTAATTGCTGAGTAGAATTCCATGGTGTATATGTACCACATTTTTGATATCCATTCTTCTAGCGATGGGGATTTAGGTTGGTTCCAATTCCTAACTATTACAATTTAAGCCACTATAAACATGGTAGTGCAGATGTCTCTGTGCTGGAATGAGGAGTCATGAGGATATAGTCCCAGTAAAGGGATAGCTGGGTCAACTGGTAGTTCTATATCTACCCTATTCAGAAGTCTCCACACTGCTTTCCAGAGTGGTTGTACCAGTTTGCTTTCCCACCAGCAGTGAAGGAGGGTTCGTTTTTACCCCACATCCTCGCCAACACCTTTTGTGGGTAGATTTTTTTGGCTTTTTTTTTAATATTTTTATTTATTCATTTTCAAGCAGAGAGATACAGAGAGAGAGAGAGAGAGAGAGAGAGAGAGAGAGAGAGAGAGAGAGAAAGAGAAAGAGTACACCAGGGCTGCCACCTTGTGGGTGTGGCTTATGTGGGATCTGGGGAATTGAACCCATGGCCTTAGGCACTAGAGGCAAGTGCCTTAACCGCTGAGCCATCTCTCCAGCCCAATGTGGGTAGATTTTTTAATGATTGCCAGTCTTACTGGAGTGAGGTGGAATCTCATTGTTGTTTTGATTTGCATTTCCCTGATTATCAATGATGTTGAACATTTCCTTAAATGAGAATTGGCCATTTGTAATTCTTCTTCAGAGAATTCCCTGTTGAGCTCAGAGGCCCATTTTGTGAGAGGGCTGTTTAATATTTTATTATTTAATTTATTGAGTTCTTTGTAAGTTCTAGATATTAGACTTCTATCTGTATTGTAGCTGGCAAAGATTAACTCCCAACCTGATGGTGGTATATTGGCTTTGAGTAGCGTAAATTTGTACAGAAGCTTTATAGCTTGATGAGATCCCGTTGGTTAAGTGATTGCTGTGTGCTTCCTGGTTTACCAAAGGTTTTTTTAGGAAGTTTTTCCCTACTCCCATTTCATAGAGATTTCCCCCTATTTTTTCTTCCAGGATTTTCAGAGTTTCAGGTCATATACAAAGCCATTGTAACAAAAACAGCTTGGTACTGGCATTAGAATAGACAGATAGACCAATGGAACATAATTGAAGACCCTTCCCTACGCTCAAGAAACTATAGTTACTTAATATTCAATATAGACGCCAACAATATCAACTGGAGTAAAGATAGCATCTTCAAAAAATAGTGCTGGACAAATTGGATAAACATTTGTAAAAAGATGAAAATAGACCCAGTCCTGTCACCATGCACCAAAATCAGCTCCAAATGGATCAAAGACCATTGACATTCTTAAAGTCAGAGTATGTGTTAATAATCCCCTCTTTACTTGTCCCCTTTGTTATGCCTAACCTGTGCCCTATAGCCATGACCCATCTGCCCATGTTTCCTGTATTATTTCAGTTTTAAGATTACTTTTTAAAGTTCTGATTTTAAAAACTGCTCATACAAGTCCTGCTGAAAAATCCCTCAAGCATATAAATTCAATTGCATATCTTATAAAACTTTCTGCCCACATGTATAATTATATTTGGAGAACATTTACCATTTGAGTCAGGGTTGCTGATGGCACAAGACAATGACATAAAAGCATTTTTAAAATTGCATTTTATTTTTCTGATAAATATTCATATCAGTGTTTATTCTTTTATTTAAATTTCTCAGGTGCATGTTCATCTTCCCATGAATTGATGGCGTTGATGAGAGAAACTGTCAGATATTCCTTTAGATTTTTAGGAAACTTTAGCATCTTCACATGTTTGCCAATATTCAGCTTTTAACATTTAGTGGGTTAAAGTACTCTGATATAATGTGATAGTTTTCTTGGTTATTTAATATGGACTTTAACATACTGCAGTGACTTAGAGACATTAATATCCTCTTCATGTCATCAGATTTGAGAAAACATCATCTAATACAAAGTTATCATATATATATATATATATATATATATATATGTATATATAAAGTGTGTGGCAGTGTATATATATATATATATATATATATATATATATATATATATGCATAAATGCACAAAGTACATTTTATATCTAGATGTAATATAATCCATCATGCCACAAAAGTAAGGGAGAAAATCATTCATTTTCTTTATTTACACATCAAAATTAGTTTTTTCATTATTATTTAAAGTTAATTTTCTTAGTGAAACCGCCTCTGTATGGTACAATATACTTTTCCTTATTTTTTCCATAATTTATATCATTTAGTATTTGAATCCATGCTCCTATATAACATTCTTCCTTCCTTGCTATATAGGCTGTTTTATTTTTATTTGTATATTATGCAGAAAAATTTCCCTTTAAATGTAGGTACAGTCATCTTTAATTTTTAAGAGAGTTTATGAGGTATTTTAGTAAGCTAAGGATAGTCTTATTGTTCAGTCTACACATACACTCCTTACTATATTCCCAATTGATTTGAAAATTTATGTCCACATAAATACACTTAAATGTTTATAGCAGCTTTGTTCAGAATTACCAAAAGTTAGAAGCAATCAGATGTCCTTCAAGAGGTCAATGGATGCAAAAGAAACCATGGTACATCCAGACAACGGAAGGCTACTCAGTGATAAAAAGAAATGAGCCATTCAGCCAGGGAAGGAAGCACAAAAACCATAAATGAATATTGCCAAGTGAAAGAAGTTAATCTTAAATGACTATATTCTGAATAATTCTATGAAGATGGCCTTGTAGAAAGGAGAAAACTGTAAAGACAGTGAAAAGTTCAGTTCACTGCAAGGAGACAGGGGAAGGACTCAGTGAAATACAGTGATTTTATATATCCAAATGAATCCAAATTCTAGATACATTCTAGTATTTATATTTCATATGTTTTTCATGAAACAAAAATGGTAAGATGACATTATACATTTATCCAGATCTGAAAAATAAGTGGACCCTAACTAAACTATGGACTTTAGAATTTTATGTGTCAATATGCATTTGTCATTTATAGGCAATCAACCAGTGTAAATAAATAGTACATTCTGAACAGAGTTGGGAAGATAGGGAGCCAGCAACAGGAGATTTGTTCTTTTTACTAATGCTTTAATAATTTTGAAATTACTATAATCACTTTATTTTTAACTGTGGATCTAGCAGCCAAGGGTGACCTGAGAAAGAATAACAACCAAATAAAAGGAGCTATCTGATGGAATTCTGGAACATACAAAAGATGTTAGGGAAAAGCAGTTAAGGAAATGAATAAAGAATGGAGTAATTAAGGTAACAATATTTTCTTATGAAACCTGATAAGTGTACTGACTAATGAATAATACAATTAGTTTGGGGTCAATGAAAACTTTGTCTACCATCGCTGCAGTTTTTTTGTAAAAATTTATAGCAATTTTGATCACATGTTCTGAAACAAGATAGTCACTAAAAATCAAAAGCATCTGTAGATTGTATGCATCAATATTATTATTAAAGATAATAGATGAATAACTAACAAAACTAATCATTTAAACCTTGGGCTGCTGGCACAGCTGGTAATAGAATGCTTCTCTCTTATGTTTGAGGCTCCAGGTTCAAATCCCAGAAACACACTCTCTCTCTCTCTCTCTCTCTCTCTCTCTCTCTCTCTCTCTCTCTCTCTCTCTCTCTCTCTTTCTCTCTCTGTCACACACACACACACCTTCAATCTCAAATAGAAAGCATTGAAGACAATGTACAAACATCAAGTAAGCCATGAATAAAATGAATATTTCATCAAAGGAAATGAAAACATCTTGGCTTATAATCAAATCACACTAATTTGTTAAGTGAAACACTACATATCATCATTATGCTTCAGTTTCTGGATTCCATTTATATTAAACTCTAGATAAGTACCTATTTGTCCATAAAGTATTGGCATTTCAGCATTCTCTTTCTTTTGGAAGTAGATGTTGCCCATGACCACAAACAAAATAGTTCCTGGAATGTTCCAATTTTTCTGGTTTCTCCAGGGATTCACACATCATTTGTGTGAGAAGTAGTTTCCCCTGAATGCTGACTTACCTTTCCTTTACTTTTTGTAACAAAATAGATGAAATGTTTTTTGGTGGAAAAATTAATATAGCATGTGTCCTCTCCACCTCATAACTCATTGGTCATGCATAGGAAGAATCTTTCTCTTGCAGTGCTATTGATCCACTGGGCCCTTTTAGTAAGGAGCAAAGATTCTTTAATTACTTTGGCTGACTTTCATTTTTTACAAAATCTCAACACTTTAGATATCATGTTGTAGTGTTTTCATTTGTCTTTTATTTACATGAACTTTGGTCTCCAGAAATTGATGGACTATCTCTACTTTTACACACACACACACACACACACACACACACACACACAGGCACACACACACAGGCACACAACCCAGTCTATACTACTGTTGCTTAGCTTAGAAACTACAATTGCTAATGCTCAGCTTTTCCTAAGGTTTGATAACCTCTTCTCTTTCCTTCACCAGAGGTGTTTTGACCTTTAATTAAAAGGAAAATTTGTTGTCCTCTTTTCAGAAGACAGCAAATAATGAACTCATTAAAATGAGGTTAGTGTTCAGGCCTTCAAGCAATAAGAGTTGAAGTCTCATTAGCAGCTAACAATGCAGAACACAGCACATAAATAAACCTAATACAGCAAAGCAAAATGCCTTAGTGCATTAAATTTGAGCCGAATCAAATGTTTACCATCGATGATGTCTAGGGCATGTGGTTTTTACGCACTTAATAAAGGAAAGCAAATTGCTTCCTATTAGCTAAGAAATGTTGCACACAGAAATTGCCTCAAAATGTGTATATGTAAATGTAAGATATATCAGTAATTAATAGAATATTATACAAAAATATATGTCTCCATTAACATGCAGCAATTAGGAAGATTTAATATAATGAAAAATCTCTAAAAGTAATTTCATAAATTAACAAGAAATTATATCTCAGGTCCCAAGATGTTTGCCAGGTCAAACTATGGAACACTTAGTCCCTGTAATTCATGGGCTCTCATGTGATTAAGATCTTTCTTGAGAATCCATTTCAGAGAGCTGCTATACTTCCTTTATAAAGTCCAAAAGTCTTGTTTCCATAAGCTTTTCACTATCCACTTTTTCTTATTCTCTAAATAGGGTTGGACATATTACTCCTCCAATTAACTTGCATCTAATATACTTCTTAAATATGAACAAAACATCATTGTGGTAATATTTTTGCTGCATATATCTGTTTTTAAAGTTGCTCTTTTTAATCTTTTTATTTGAAAATATTTTATCATTTAATTTTTATTAGTATAGATGAATCAAAAAAGGAAAACGATATCAGCTCTCATGAAAATGAAGGCAGAAAAAAAACAATTTTTTGCACTGCAAAATAATTTAATAAATTTTTGTTAATAAAGTCAACACAAAATAATGTGAGACTATGGGAAAGACCCTCTCTCCATAGGTAGACAGGGTGTGGCCTCTGACAGTAACCACATGTCCAATTGCTAAAACTCTTCCCTAGTTGGGGCTTTGCCCCTTCTCTAGCAAAAACTTCAAAAATCCAAGCTCAAGTTCAGGAGGTGTGCTATTTTGTTCCTGACTGTAGGGAGGCTTGGGACCAGGTGGTGAGTCTAAACCCCTTTGCACCTCACTGAGGGAAGGTTTTCCTTAATACGTTTGTAATTTCTTCACTCTGGTGATTCTCATTGACTTGAACCTCATCAGTTTGGGCAGAATGGCCGGCCAGTGAGCTCTAGGGATCCTCCTACCATTTTGCCCTGAATTTTTAGGTGAGTACTGGGATAGAACTCAGGTCCTCTTACATGTGGAGCAAGGATTTTCTCCATTGAGCTATCTACCCAGAGCCAACACACTGGCATTTTGAAAAGACTGTTCCTGGAGTGTAAAGGAGGCTGAAGTATCAAAGCAATGCTCCTTTCATACTTGAAGTGTTAACAAATCCATGGCTTATCACACTGCCTTCAGGTGTCTGACAGCCTAACCTGCTAAATTGGAATCCTAGAGTCTTCAGCTTTATAACTCAAATTCAATGACTTCCTCCTCCTTCACCACAAACACCACAGCACTCATTTCTTAAGTATGCGCATTGCATTGTTTCTTCAAACCTTTCCTGCTTCACACTCACTCTCCTATTACTTAGTCTGTTCTTCATAAATTGACCAAATATTTAAGGTATGAATTTGGAATATTATACTTGTAATAAAATCGAATATTATACCTGTTTTAAAATCTCTCCCACCTTTCCCCAGTAGGTCCACCCATGTCTTTTTTTTAATTCATTCATTCATTTACTGTCTTCATAAATTACCTCACTAGAAGGCCAACTCCTATTGGAGGGGAGTTATTTTATGCAAAGCTGAATTTCCTGGACATATAATAGCTGCCTCATATAAATTCCTGAAATATTATTTGACTATATATGACTTTTCACTAATTTGAGGTTCTCAAGTTTAAATAGCAACAAAATCCCTTTTAATAATACATATTAGAAATGGATCATGTAAGTCATAGAATGCTATAGGATACTATTGATAAAGAACTATTTAACACTGTTTGTTTTGGAAGAAATGCAAGAATGGAAAATATTGTCATTAATGCATATTGTTGTGTTGTTCTTCACAAGTTTCTCATATGCCTCCTTGTGCCTAGAGGACATCAGAGCTGGTAAAGAAGTCTGTGTTGATCAAGTGACCCCAGACTGTTTAAACATGAATAATTATTAGGCTATAAATAGCATTGGATTTGAGGAGTAATAAGATCTCACAGGATCATTTTTTTTTTATATACAGAGATCTTCTAGAACATGATTTACCTACCAAGTACAAAAAGAAAAAGAAATACTGAAACATAATGCTACATTGTATATTGTGCTATGGGTACCATAAGTAATCATGACTCTATATACATAAAGGTATCTTTTCTTATTCATAGCAGAACCTAGAAATGTATGCGATTTCATCACACTGGCAGGAAAATGAGAAAATTCTATTATATTTGAGCTTAATCAATAAACAAGCCTTAATGTGTCAAGTAAACATAAAGTGACTCACAACTTAATAACCTTTGGAAACAATTCTTGGGAACAGGAATAAAAACATATGAATGTGAAGACAGTGAATATATTCTTGCAAAATATTTCACTCTATCTAATTTTTAAAATATTGAAAAATTAAAAGGTCTATCATGAAATTTGAATTAAAGGGTTCAAATATTCAATTATACTAAAACATGCAAATGTTTACTTTGCTTATAATAAAATGAACATGCAATTATTGTCATGAAAATAAAGCATAAAGTTTTACATGCAGGATCATCTGTAGATATATATCTAAATACATTAATATTTTCTGTAAACATATGCTATAAAGAGAAGTGTATATTAGCAGGATCAAAGAAACGACTTGGAATATAGAAGTAGCAATTTAAATACACACAGTAGTATAGTTCCTGAAGAAAATGAAACTGATATTTCAAGGTTCTATTTTATTCTTATACCTAAATATGTTTTAATTTAAAAATCAATTTATCTTGGGATTCTAAGTAAACCCATAGTTCCAAAAACACCACTTTAAATATATACTATTGACTTACCATTCTATTAGCCTAAATATATACTTAAATAGAAGTCATTCTTAGTTAGAATAAAGAAAGATCTAATAGTCCTCATGGAATGTAGAATAAATACTGAAACTGGGTGTGGTGGCTTATGTTTTCAATTCCAGCAGTCTAAAGACGGAGGCAGGAGGTTTGCCTTGAGTTAAAGGCCAATTTGGGGCACAAATTGAAAAGGCCTGTCTTAAAAAGTGAAGCATAAACCAAACAAAAGAACAAGCATATAGATAAAAACTGAATATACATTTTTTAGACTCCTCTGTGTCCTAAATGCTCTACAATGTATGAACACCCACCAATGCTACTGGGTTGCCCCTAGCAGCCTATCAGTCAAATGATGCTGTGCAGCAATGTGTGGTTCCAGATCTACAGAATGTTGACAATACATTGATTTTTTTTCTTTTTTCATCTTGAATGAAGTAGCTAAAGGAGATAAAATTTGAAATTAAAAAAAAAATCTAAATATCCATCATCTCTAGAATCCTTCTGTTATTCCAGGGCATTTTCAACACACTGTTACAGACAAATCTTACCTGCAGGAATCTCAGAATTGTGTTTCTATAGTCCAAGACCATAAAAATCTGTCACCAAAATCAGAAGTTCCCAAGGCATATTCATCCATGTAAGACGTGAAACCTGAGCAAAAGGGAGAAAGGAAAGCATGCATTCTGAGCTCAGGAACTCTTCTTGAACTATTAAATGGTACCATGAATAAGTGCTTATTATACCAGTAAAGAGATTCCTAATCTGTATTGAGCAGGGAATATCATTAGACATAAAATGAGGAAAATGAATTGTTGTAGTCAGCCACACGCCACTGGGATGAATTTCCAAATGAGGCACAGTTTTGGGGAGGAAAGTATTGAGCCAGGGGAAGTTTTCAGAATGGCACAAGAGACTGGCCCCCTTTCACAGATCCAAGCACAGAGAAAGACCCAGCACCTCCAATACAAGCAAGCACACTCTAACTCAACCAGCAGTCCTGCCAGACTTTAGCTCAGACTGCTTTTTGCATATGTATCACTGAAATTTTATATCCCCTTAGAAATACCCTAGGAGGCCAGGCTAAGGTGACACCTCCTCCAGATAGGAGGCTGGAGACAAATCTTTAAAACACTTTTGAATCTATTGGGGGGTCAGGCAGTCACACTACCACAATCCACCCCTGGCCCACAATAGATTTATAACTATCTATGTTATGCTTAGTCCAACTTTAAAGATCCCATGTTGGGGGTCACAGACCACTCACTGATCCCCTGCGGGTAGCCCAAATCTCAATAGCCACCAGGAGAAAGGGATCAATCAGGGAGATGTGAGGTGGTGGTCGGACCAAACTCACACAACTGGGAGAAATGTTGGGCAAATCTCATTTTATTTGAGCACCGGAAGCCCTTTTATAACCCAAGGCTGCATTGTTCAGCCTATTTCTCTCAAGCAATAGGATTCAAACTTTTTGGCGGGAGCCAATCAGCAGAGTACAGCAGAGCAAAGTACGCCTCCCTAGGGTGCATTGTTTTACAGCCAATCATCAGTGTAGTTGGTTACACCACCAGTAAAGTGAAACTTAACAAGCAGGAACAAAGCTTATCAGCAACATGGAACTCAGCAAGCAGGAACAAAGCTTATCAGTTACTCCATATTCTAAAACTTAGCTTAAGGTTGCTCAGTTAGGCCAGGGCCCAACATTCCCACAGTCTTTACCAACTTTAAGGCTGTTCCAAAGTCCCAAGTCTTTTAGCTGTAATTTCTGTAAAATCAAAACAAGTCATAAACTTTTAACAATAATGGCACAGAGTAAACATTTCCAACTGCTATAAGGCATAACAAGGACAGACTGAACCAATGCTAACTCAAGAAACATGAGCAAACATCCGTATCTGCAGTTCAAGTCCCATAGCACAACAAGTGACTGACAGTCTCTGGATTTTCCAATTTGTCCCTCCAGCTTGGCTGTGTAGCTGGAAAAACCTTCCATCCCAAGCTAATAGTGCTTCATGGTAGCCCTTGCACAGTCCTGGTATGCCCAAAACATCTTCTGGTCTCCATTGCAAACCACGGTCCATCTTCCAACGGCTTCACTGGCCAATCAGGGACTTCACACCCTGTTCCATATACCACATCTCAGTACTGGCTCCTGAAACCATTTTCACCTAATGACCCACTTCATGCATGCATTTATTGTGCCTCCAAAAGCAATAACAGATATGCAGGACACAGCCATGTTATTAATCCAGGGACAAAATGAACTGTGACCTTGAAGAGCAGATTCCTTCCTTTCAGTTATTTCCTTTCAAAAGAATTTGCACACTCCATCATTCAGTCCTTCCTGGATGGGAACACCTCAGGCATCTCTCCATTGTTTCAATGTAAAGCAGTTAGGCCTTAATCAAATGCCAGTCGGTGCCAGTAAGTTAAACTTGCTTTGAGGTTTTTCCAACTTTAGCCAAGCAAAACAGTCCATTACTTAAATTTAACCTTGGTCAAACTCTCTGGGCATGGGCAGTAGGACATATCCACCCCTTGTCCCAGGCAAACAGTATTTTTAATTTTTTCTGCAGTCTCTTCTTCCCCTTAGAAACTTCATAAGCTAAGCCTCCAAATGCAATTCTCTCTGCTCTTAGTGTTTCCGAATTCTCACCAGGATAGTCCACAAAACTTGGCTTATGACTCTGGAAGACATCTTTAGTTGCAAGTACCAACCCCATGTCCATTTCTCCAGTACATAAGTTCCAGAACACCAAAATCCACATGGTCAGATTCATCTCAGCTATATCACGCCAATTCTGGTAACAAATTTGTTATAGTCAGCCACATGCTGCTGGGATGAATCTTCAAACCAGGCACAGTTTTGGGGAGGAAAGTATCTATTAAAGTAACAGATCCAGGAGCAGTTTTCAGAATGTCAAAAGAGGCTGTGCCCCTTTCAAAAATCCTAGCAGAGAGAAAAACCCAGCACCTCCAAAGCAAGCAAGCATGCTCTAACTCAACCAACAGTCCTGCTAGAATTTACCTCAGACTGCTTTTTGCATATGCATCACTGAAATTTTATATCCACCTTAGAAATACCCTGGGAGGCCAGGCTAAGGTGATACCTCCTCCAGCCAGGAGGCTGGAGGCAAATCTTTAATACACTTTTGAATCTATTGGGGGTCATTAAGTCACACTACCACATCAATTAAGCAACAATTACTTTCTCAATGGTGTCAAGTACTATTATAAGGCAACAAAATTCATGTATTGGGAAAACAGAAAGAAGACATTAAGAAAAAGAAATATGTCTTATGAGTAAAACTAAACATAGAAGTGTCCCAAGAATGAATGCTAATATTTGAGCTTGGTTGAAGGGTATATACTTTGAAACCTTAAAAAAATACAACTTCAAGGTCTAAAAACTTAAGTATTATTCTTAGGAATATTTTTACTTAAGTAAAAGTTGACTTTGTTAACAAATATAATACAATAGGGACCAGGTGGTATGTTAATAAATAAATCACTCACCTTTTAAGTGTTGAGTACATTAGTTTGGATCCCCAGTGTGTAAATAAATGTAGACACTGTGGGGACTTCTGTAATCCCAGTGTACCTGAAGCAAGAAGGGTAACAGAAGTAGAAGAATTTCCTGGAGGCATATGTCCCAACTAGTCTGGGAAGTGCTGCTCTAAACATCGACAAGAATCAGACTGTGCCTCAATCAAGGTTGAAAGCAAGGACTGTAAACAAAAGTTGTTCTCTGACCTCTGAGGAAGCCCTGTGACACATACATGCTCAAACTCACATGCATGAGTATGCACACACACACACACACACACACACACACACACACACACACACACACACACACATACATAGAATCATCTATACACAATAAATACATTCATACATACATACACATACATAAATAGATGTTTTTAAATAAATTCTCAGCAAGAAAAAAGATTTTTCAGGAAGTATTTCATTTTTACCGAAGGTATATTATTTAATTACATTTATAAGATTCTTATTGTTATAAAAATACCCAGTAACAAACAGACAAAGCCTTCACAGCAAGAGGAGAGGGGAGTTTATTTTATGCCCAGTCAGAGTCAGGCCCAGCCTGGGTGGTCCAAACAAAGAAAAGTCTTGGCCATGTAACCCAGGTTACAAAGAGATTTTATAGCACAGATATGTGTAAGTGACCTCAGGCATGTAAATTACAAGCACCTAGCAACTCACACATTTACAATGGTTAGAGGAAGTTCAGATAATCCTTCCCAGGTATTTTCTGGCCTCATCTTTTCCTAATTTCCTTATCACAGTTAAAGCAAATCCTTCTTTTGTCTAACAGCACTTCAAAGCTTTGGTAGTTTCTCACCTCATACTATATGACTGGCCATCTGAGGCCAACAAATGTCTGAAGAATGTAACAATGAATACAGGGGAGGGGCAGTAAGCTTATGCTCATTTTGGTATAATATTAATAAACTGATCTTGATCTAATGCTCTTTATAGAAAGTCAATTTCTGAAATACAGGAAAGTACTCCTTTGTCCTTATCCATTTAGAGAGCAGTTGTGTGACTGGAATCCACAATCAGAAACACATTTCATATAAAGTCACAACTCTTGTATTTTGCTCCTTGCATTACATTATTAATACTAAACTATATTCAATAGAGGCTTACATGGCCCTGAAACCACCTCTGTCCTGAAGCATTAGCCAGATACTTAATGTTTTCTTCCTAAAATAGTATATCGCAAATGGGCAAGTGGGGTTGGGGTGAGTGCTGTTAGTTGACAGTTTGAGTGAAAAGAGATTTTAAATCAAGTATAAGATTTTTTTTCCCTGAAGGACTTCATTAGGTTAGTATGCATTGAGAACTTTAAAAAATGAATATTAAAGTGTGTTTCTTAAGCATTTTGAATATAATTTCCCCAATTATTCAGTTTCACACACACCAACCCCTCAATCACAGTTTCATAAGCACTTTTCCATGGCAGGTAATCCTGTTTCAATGACCCTCCTCTCATGTAAAATCGTCTGTGTTGACCATTTGGTACCACAGCTCAGAGATTCCACCTACCACCATCGAGTGCCTTCTGGGGAGCTGCCACAGGCAGAAATCACACATTGCCCTCCTGCAGAAGGTGTGAATACACAGAGAATAAGATAAATTTTAAAGTTCTCACCTAGCACACAGTGGAATCAAACACAGTATACTCCAGATCCTTATGAGCATACTTGACTACCACTATTTTACCAATAAAGATCTATTCCTTGTTTTGCTTGTGTGTGCATGTTCATGTTTTTCTTCTTATTTGATTTGTTAAACCCATATTTTAGTCATTGAGGTTGTATGACTAGATTCATTTCACTATCCCATGAAAAATCCCCAAAATAAAGTTCTTCCTCACTACGCCTCTGTCATTTACTCATCTGCTTGTATTCCTAGTTATAAAAAGAATTTTAAGACAATAATTCTCTCTCAGAAAATCCACTCTGAAGTTACAGTATGTGTTTATGTTTTCACAGCTCCAGAATTCTTGGAGATCATGACACAGACTTGAAGTCAACAGTTTACAGTAGAGTTAATTAAGTAGTAGAATTAAAGAGTAGAATAAACTTGGAAGAGTAGGCCATTGACCTAAAATATTAGTTTAAGTATCGTAAGGAATTTGTATTTTTTCCAAATTTATTTATTGGATTCTACCTTACAATAAATTATAAAAATAGCTGGAATTCAGAATATTCACAAGGCTCATGCATTAGTCATCAGACTGGTGGTGATTGAATCTTTAAAGGGGGGGAGGCAGTGCAAGAAAATTAGATTTGAAAGGGAGGAATTTGTTCAGTAAGGAGGTATCAGGACCCTTGCCCTTTGTTGCATATCACTTTGCTTTACATACAGCACGCAGTAACCAATCCTCCTTTACAAAGTATTATTTCCATGATATCATATCACTAGAGATCCAAGGTAACAGGGCAAAATGACCATAGTTTTAAACCTCTGAAGTCATGAGCCTAAATAAAACCTTTGTATTATTTCTTTGGATTATTGTATGTACTTTATCACAGAAAACACATATGGGAAGCATAGAAATACATAAAGAGAACAGTCACAATGATAGTTTACAGTGATTTAAGAATCTGAAACCTAGCACTGAAAGAGAAGCTGGGACAGGTGAGCATCCCACTATTCCTAAGAAATTTTATGCTCCCTTAAAGAAACATACAATCTTACTAAGAAAACAGATGTTCTCTCCCATATTTTCCCAAAGGACAGGTGACAGTGACTTAGCATTGTGAGAACACAAATGTGTATATGATTCTCTTAATAACAAACTTTAGAACACAGAACCCCACCTGTACTCACTAAGAAGGAAATCAAAGACACATGGATTGTTTTGCTGATACAATCAAACATAATTTACAACACTAAAATATGCTTCACATTTAATGATTTACATAACCTTCCCATGGTCTTTCATAATCAGAGAGAAAATGCAAACTCTTCACATACGTGATGTGATTTAATATTATTATACAAGGTCAAACCAGGTTTCAGATTTTCTCTTCTTTGTGCCAGTATCTTTATCCACTGTTAGTATTTAACCTTCTATTTCTATTATTATAAAAACAACATTCTTCATGCTATTAAACCTTTATCTAATATACATATACATTACATATGCAATTTGTTTCTGAAATTCTCCAATCCTCAAAATTCTGTTTCCTGTTTGGGAATCATAAAAAGAGGTTTTTCACAACAACCCTATTTGCAGTACTTATTACAGTATGATTTTCTTTCTCAAAACCCCTCCAGTGCAGGACTGTGTATTCATTGTTCACTTTATTTTCCGCATTTGAAGAGCTATGGTTCTTTGCATTAATTGCATTCCAAAGAAAAAGTGTTTATGACTATACAGAATGTAAGAGCTAGAGGATGAGGGCAACACTGCAGAACTCTGTTGCCAGAACATGACAAGCCCATTACACTCACGAAATCACAGCAACTATGGTTACCTCCACAAGACCCAAAAGGCCTTTACATGATGAGGCCAGAAAACATTCTGTAATGGACAGAAAAGAGGCTGAAGAAGCCACTCCCCTTCCCAACGAGCTAATGCACAGAATAGGAATAGAAATCTATGGGACAGACAGAAGTGAAAGTAATATGAGTTACATAGGATTAAAATGAAACGTATACTTATGAAAACTTAAAACCTAAAAAAAGGTTTTAAGAAATGAAAATCAGAAAAGCTCTTTAAACTCTTCCCCCATTGACTGAAAGTCAGAAACCTGAATATTGCTAAAATCATGGCCGACCCTAATTCCAATGTCAGTCCATCAACCATTACAATCTACCATGTTTTTTCTGCCTTTTCAGGTACTATTACAAAATCCTTCTCCATGATCCTCATGCTGTCTCTCCTATTTTCCTCAAATTCCTTCTCAGCAAGTGCCCAGAGGAATCAATTTAAAGTGCAAATCATATTTGAGGGAAATGAAATGGAGAGGATGTATTAATAAGATCCCTAGGCCTTTACAGACACCAAATCTTGTTTCCTGTGTGAAGCAGACACCCAAATGGCTCACTTTGCTCATGGACGCCAACTATTCAATCCTCATCCAAATTGCCACTTTTTCATTGAGACTTACATTAATGTCATGATATAGCCTCTTTAAACCTAAGAACTCTGTGCTACTTTAGAAAATAGCATACAACTAAAGTGATTTCCAATTAAATAATTATTGATAGATTTGAAATATACATTATTGATGAGCATGAAAAGAATTGTAAGCCCCACATCCATAGTAAATTTGTGAAATTTATGTCAAGCATTGTAGATTGTCTTATTTCCTCCATTTGTAATATAGAGTGAACAATGGGGTCATTGAGGGATTTAAAGAGTTCAAGATAAGTGAACTACACTAACATGAAGAAAAAGTTTAGTAATGTTGAATATCATGGTTACTGTTCTCTACCATATGCTTTGTAACTGGAAGTGTGTCAAAAGTTAATGAAAGTTTAATCAATGCAGAAGGGAGTAATAAGGAAGGAAAGAAGAAATAAAAAAGGAAGGAAGAATGGGAGGAAGGTTTCATGGTTTGATCCAGGTGTCCCACACACAAATGAATATATTCTGATTGATTGACCCTCACCTGATGGCAGTTTGAGTTTTACAACCTCTCTGGAGCTTTGTTGTTGGGGGTGGCCTTATGGGGTTATAAGCCAGCTTCACCTTGCCAGTGTTTGGCATACCTTCCTGCTGCTATTTGCAGTGCTGTGGCAGAGGTGATGTCCACCCTCTGCTCATGCCATCCTTTTCCCTGCCATGGTGGAATCTCCCCTTGAGTCCATAAGCCAAATAAACAAAGCCACTTTTGCTTGGTTTCTTTCTGGGCAGCAACTAGAATGCTGACTACAACAATTTTGGTACCAGAGAGTGGGGTCATCTGTTGCTGCTAGAACCCTGATTTTGTGGCTTTGGGCTTTAGGAAATGATATGAAGGAGGAATATTGAAGACTTGAAACCTTGTCCTGAGAGATGCCTTGCACTGCTGTGAATTCAACTTGGACTATTCTGGTCAGAGTTAAAAGACCTGAATGCAGTAAGAAATACAGACTGTGAGGTTTTGTTTACAAGGGTGAGAAAGAACTTTGCCTGGACTATGCCAGGAGCAGTTTGTGTACAGAGGCTTGCTGCATTCTGCCTGCCTGTGTCCTGAAAATTTGTGCTTGGTTGCTTTGCATGGAAATGGTTTGGTGTGAGCAGATGGAAATGGCACACAAAGAAAAGAGATCTTTGGGCCTAAACTACTGCCCGTTCACCTACAATTGTTTGAGAAATTATAGCCATTGAGATTTGGCCAACTGGTCTCCATTGGATCATCAGGAAGAATGCAGACTCTTTGAAGTAAGGGGCCTGAATTCTCTGTTCCCCCCTGGATTAACAAATTGGTAGCCCACCTGATTCTGTGGAGTATAACAAATGCAAGAAGAGAAGGTCATTGGACTTACAACATGGTTTTGTTTTTGAAAAATTGTCATTGGCAACGTGAAGCAGGTGTGCTAGACTGCCTGCATGGAAGCCCAGTGGAGCCATGAGGATGAACTGTGGGTTGTATGGAGACCCAATAAGATGCCAGGACTATGGATGGCTGACAAGGAGAGCTGCCAGCACCAGATGAAGTTTTCCGTGGACAATAAGTAGCTGAGCTGGAGGGGTGGAATCAAATCTCCAAGAGACTTTTTATATGTTAGAATCATTGATCTTGGAGTTAGAGATTGAGGTTTCTCTGCTTGTTTTAATTCTTGTATTGGTTCAATTTGTTTTTTTCTGTGCCTCCTGTTATCTTTTGCAATGTGAATGTTCTGTGCCATTAAGGGTGTGTTTTTTGGTATTATAGCTCAGTTGAAAGCTGTGGGGACTTATGGAGTTGAACTGAACACATTGTATTTACCACATATTATTAGTTGTGGGGGCCAGGGGTGAACTGTCATGATTCAATCCAGGTGTCCCCCACAAACAAATGAGTATGTACTGATTGATCGATCCTCACCTGATGGCAGTTTGGGTTTTACAACCTCGCTGGGGCTGTGTTGTTGGGGGAGAGCTTATGGGAGTTATAAGCCATCTTCCCCTTGCAAGTGTTTGGCACACCTTCCTGCCATTGTTAGCAGCACTGTGGCAGAGGTGATGTCCACCCCTCTGCTCAGGCATCATTTTCCCTGCCGTGATGAAGTCTCCTCTTGAGTCTATAACCCAAATAAACCCATTCTTCCACAAACCACTTTTGCTTGTGTTCTTTCTGCACAGCAGCTAGAATACTGACTGCAACAGAGGGAACAAAGGAGAGAGGAAAGAAAGGAGGTAGGGAGGAAGGAATGGAAGAAGGAAAAATAGCAAAATGTAAGGAAGAAAAGAAGGAAGGAAGGAAAGCAAAAGGAGGGAACTTGACAAAGAAGCAGTAAGCTTCGGGTACCTGTCTTTCTGGCAACTTAGAGGGAAAAAGAAATAGAATGTTTAAAAGATATTAGAAGCAGTGGTACAAAATCTCTGAAAGGCCACATTGATGTATAACTCATTGAGTTTTGTTCAGATTTGACACAATATCATCAGGAGACACACAGTTCCACAAGAGATTGCACAATTGGTCAGTGTTCTAATCATCAGATATCCATTAATTCTTCATTCATAAATTGTCATATTCAGCCACACACCACTGGAATGAATCTCCAAACCAGGTAGAGATATGGGAGGGAGGGACTTATTGAAGCTACAGATTCAGGGACAGTTACATTAAGGTGAAAGAGGTTGGCCCCCTTTCAAAGGTCCAAGGAGAGATAGAAATATCCATCTCCAACACCATACACACACCAACAAAACTGATATAGGGGAGAGAGGAAATTTTCTCCCCCTTGATATAGCCTTATGGCTGGATCATACAACCCTTACCTACACTTGTAAATTCCCTAAATCCCTGGAATTTCCTTCCTGTACTGCCATCCCAGAGGGGATGTCTGTTTCTAACACCCCTTAGCTTTCTTACATGCTGCCTTCCCATGAACAACATCAGAGACCCACCCAAGATTACTAAAAAGGTCAAGTTGACAACAAATTCTAACCATTACATTAATCCATCCCTTACATAATCAAAGCTAAACTATTTGTGTATTGCATAGTGTTACAGTTACCTTCTCATTGTTTGGACAAAATGCCTAACCAAAATCAGCGGATGAGAGAAAAGGATTTTATTTTGGCTTACAGTCTTATGAAGCTTCATGGTGGCAGGGGAAACATGATAAAGTAGATGATAGACATCACCTTCTTACCAACATCAGGTGGAAAATAGCAGCAGTTGAATGAACTAAATTCTAGTTTGGGGGGAGCTGATTATAAAACCTCAAGCCCACCCACAGCAACACACCTCCTTCAGCAAGGCTCAACCTCCCAAGTCATCCACCAGTTGGGGATAATACACTCATAACATATGAGCTTAGGGGAATTCCTGATTCTAATCACCAAATTCCACCTCTTGTCCCATAACTTAAAGAACATTCATAATGTAAAATATTGTGAATTCAGTCCATCTTTAAATGTCTCCATAGCTTTTATCCATCCCAACATATTTCAAACATATAAAACCAAACAAAATTAAAAAGTTTAAGAATATCAAAGTACATCTAATAGATATAGATGTCTTATTAATTAAAAACACTTAGTAAAGGGGCCTTATATAGCACCCTGAAAAGAACAATTGTTTGTTACATATGTAACATGCCTTGCACTTAGTATATGCATGTAATACATTTACTTAGTCCTTCCCCAAGTTCTTTGATGGTACTAATATCATTTGAAGCTATTAGAATCATTGTTCATAGCAGATTTCTAAGGATCCAACCTGTGCCGGCCAGTACAAAATCATCGGAGAATGACTGAGGGAATGGGAACCTTATAAACATTCTTGTGATTAGTTCATGGAACTTGAGATCAATGGCTCAACATGTTTTGTAGCATATGATGAAATGTTCAGTGTTGGGCCTATGACAGGAAGACCTAATCAGTATCTTCAAGCAAGGACACATACAAAAGCTGCTTGTGCTGGAATGGATTTATATTGGCATACAGACTGGAGGGGAGACTCCATCAAGGCAGGAAAAAGAGCAGAGTGGTGGGCATTACCTCCACCACAGCACTGCAAACAGCAGCATTAAGGTGTGCCAAACACTGGCAGGGGGAAGCTGGGTATAACCCCCATATCCCCGCTTCCACAACACAGACAGCTCCAACATGTTTCTAATACCCTAAACTTCCATCAGCTGAGGATTGATCATTCATAACACATTCATTTTGGGGGGACACCTAGATCAAACCATGACAAATTGAATCATTCTTTTTATACTATATTTGTTAAAATGATGAATTCAATTTTTTTAATACTGAAAAATTCATTATGAAAACTGAATAAATTTAAGTAACATTTATTAAAATAATGAACAAGTATGTTTTCTTACACAAATAGTCAATCAAGTGAACTGGTGAGTTTTTTTTTTATTTACAGAAAAAAGTAAACTTCTGAAGAGAGTATATTTTTTTATTTAACAAGTATTCTCAAAAGTAATTTGATTTTCCAACAAAATATTCAGATATGAAAGCATATTTCTTATAACATGTCATTTCCTAAGATTTCTATTTGATTTTTGTCTCAGAGATGTATCATTTCTAAATATATAGAAAATCCATTTCCAAAATAAGTTTTTTTTTTGAAATTCCAATGATTGATCTGTTGACTTCAAATACTATTTTCTGATCTTCTGACATTTGAATTGTTCTGTATTTCATTACTTTCATACTTTTCTAAAGTTACTTCTGACTTATATTTTAATTGATATGTATTTCATTGTTTTCCCTATTTTTTCATCATGGAAAACCTCATGAGGCTCACTCACCTAAACCCCTGTGAATGCCCACCAAAGCATGATAGAGGTTTCTTCTGCTCACTTACCAGGATTTGCAGTTACATATTTGTGTGACCATCTTCTATCTTTCCTCCTCTGTTCATTAAGATTCAAAGATACACTCAGCCGTGCCAACCTAACCCCAAACTGTATTCATCTATCTTTTTGTTTACCATCTATATCTATCTATCTATCTATCTATCTATCTATCTATCTATCTATCTATCTATCTATCTACCAACCTATCTATCTCAAGTTTTTTCTTTTTTTAATATTTTATTTTTTTATTTTCAATCAGAGAGACAGAGGAGAGAGAGAGAGAGAGAGAGAGAGAGAGAGAGAGAGAGAGAGAGAACACCAGGGCCACCACCTTGTGGGTCTGGCTTATGTGGGTACTGGGGAATTGAACCCAGGGCCTTAGGCACTGGAGGCAAGTGCCTTATCCACTGAACCATCTCTCCAGCCCTATCTCAAATTCTTTTCAAGCTAAGAAGTGATAGCAAATAAAGTAGAATAAAGACTACCTTTAATAAGGAACTTAGGGGAAAATATTGAGTGGATGTGGTTGGTGTGTGAAGAAAAAGGGAAGAATTAAAATCACATTTATTTTAAGATACAAAATGATAGATATTGAAAGTTGAATAAAGAGGGAGAGACAGCAAGTAAAGAAACTCACTAATGAAAAAATGTAAGTGATCTTATTGAAGGCTATATTCCACAACATTTAGCACTTACCGCAAATGGTTTCATACATTTTATTTTTATTATATCTACTTTTAATATTTATTTTGACTTATATAAGAAATTTTAAATATTTGATTTAACTCTACCCAATGTGTATATTTTTTCTGTTGTCTTAGCAACTTGTACTATTCAAAATAAATTTTCTGTGATTATATTTATTGTAACTATGGTGTTGGGCATCTGCTGACTATAGTTTCTATCAATCTTTAAATTATTTGGTCACTCCCTTCTCCCTCTTTTTTTACCTCTCTCTTTCTTTTAAATTAAAGTAATTTGCTATAATAAAGGAATAATTTTGTTCATGACTGTTTGAAGTAAGAGCTCAGCCACCAAGATTAATTCCAATTAAAAGAATCTACACTTTGGTTCCTTAGATGCATACTAGTAACAAACAAACAAAAAAAATAACAATCCTATTAAGTATTTAATTTAAAATGAGTTCCTCATTTCCAGTTGTATAAAGTCCCAATAAACCCTACTTAAAAATATAGTTTTCTGAATCAATAATCAAGGCAAAAGTAAAAAAAATCCCCAAGGATATATTAGTTCTGAATTACTCTACTCAGGTTAATATATAATTATAGTTTTGGAGAGATTGGTAGAAAATTTATGAGTAATTCTGAATAATTATGAATGTGTTATTATCCTGCCTACAAAGAAGATATTATACTATAATTCAATATCTAGAAGATAGAAATATACTTGTATTTAGAGAATATTTATTTATGGAATTAACAACATAAAAAGTTTCATTCTTATGTGATTCTCTTTTTTAGCTTTGTAATGCCTTTA
This sequence comes from Zapus hudsonius, assembly GCA_004024765.1. NCBI lineage: Eukaryota > Metazoa > Chordata > Mammalia > Rodentia > Dipodidae > Zapus > Zapus hudsonius. The sequence continues at coordinate 25,327 of PVHP010007877.1, forward strand.
AAAATTATATGTTGGGCTGGAGAGATGGCTCGGCGGTTGGGGCACTTGCCTCTAGTGCCTAAGGCCCCGGGTTCGGTTCCCAGGACCCACATGAGCCAGACCCACAGGGTGGTGGCACTGGTTCTCTCTCTCTCTCTCTCTCTCTCTCTCTCTCTCTCTCTCTCTCTCTCTCTCTCTCTCTCTCTCTGCTTGAAAATGAATAAAATAAAATATTTTAAAAAATTATATGTTGCTCCAATTCAAAGCTCTCCATCCCCTGCAGCATTCCAGAAATCCCTTCAAGGAGGGCTTTCATTGAATTGGGGGCAGGAAGGATGGAAATGAGGGTACCAACACAAGACTTGTTTGTTCATATAGTGTTTTCACTTATTAACAATAAAGAAATAAATTTTTAGAAAACAAATAACATCAACAGGACTGCTTGGGAAAAAAGTGTGCGCTGTGGAATAGGAGTGGAATTAGCAAAAGAGAGCAATAGGATGCAAATTTGACAAATCACAACATGATTATCCATTTATGATCTCAGTAAAATACAACCCTCTTAACAATGAGACTTCAGTGAGACCTTCCTTGTATCTCATGTAGGATAGATTAACTCTGTTCACATGAAATTCTGAAAGATATTCTGCCTTGATTCTGTCATTAAGCTTTATTTAACAATGCTCCTTCAGTGGGAATGAATTGGACTCTGCATAAAGTAATGATAGTCATTCTGGTAAACATATATATATATATATGCTCATTAGTTTGCAAAGCAAAAACTTAAGCTTTTAATTCAATAATTTTTCCCTGAAAATTTTGGAGGAGCTAGCCTAGTTAAGTAAAATAGTAAATTGTCATTGAAACATAAATTCCATCCTACTCCTTAGTAACGTATGCATGAAGTTGTCTATACCAAGAATTCTCAAAAAATACCCTATGTGAAAGAAATATAATAATCTGAAATTCAAGAAATATCTCACAGTGAAATGGGAAATGATTTCAAGGCTGTGCAGTTTGGAGAACTGGCCATCAGCAATGCATAATGTGGTTAGGATTGAACAGTTTCACAGTGTGGGAACCTTCACCGAAGATGCCTGTAATAATTACAATACCCCAAATCTGAATTCTACATACCAGTGATCATCAGATGCCTAAAAGCAACAAAGCTCATATTACTTGTTTCATGCACACACATTTACAAATAAAGGCATTCCAAAGCTTCATATTTCTTTTTCTAAAATCATGTTAATTTCTTATTTATTTCAGGCATTACTAGAGACTCAAAATTTACTGCGCACTCAGGTTGCAAATTTTACCTTCAACCTTGGATTTTCAGGGAAGTTTTACCACACAGGTAAGAAGGACCTTTGTGTTCTCAGGAAGTCACATATAAATAGGAGATAGGATTTATATGTTATGTAAGCAGGAGACATAGAGTGTTCAGGTGGATTATGGGAAAACTTGAGTGCACAGGGTAGTAAAAATGAGGATGATGAGCATCCCAAAACAGTACTCATGGATGGTATTTTAAATTATCAGGCAACTGAGGTGGTAGATAATTTTGAACATTTTATTTTTCCTTTCGAAAACATTTGACAATAGGAGATGGATTTTTATAACATCAAAGTAATGTAATAGACCTAAAGGGCATCTTATCAATTGAACTTCCTTTATAGACTTTTTCTTTAAACTATTATCATGAATTAAGCTTTGAATATATTACAACTCTCACAATTGGAGTTATATTTCTTTTGTTCTCTATCTCGCCACTTTGATGCTTTGCTCAGTCTCAGCCCCTCAATCAATTCTCAAAATGTTCTCCTATTTCTTACTTCTTTTTATCCTTAACTCTGGATTTTGACTTTTACTTTCAAAATATTGGCCTTGTTCTCTACAGGATTAGTATACAGAGAGCTCTGTTCATCAATATGACTGCTGTGCACTCATGGAAATCACTGCTAAGCTGAGAGCAGGGCCTGTGATAAGAGAACATCCACAGGCTTACCTATTTGTGTTTTGAGGCTGAGAGCTGAATGCTTGGTTTGGAGCATTGTACTATTGTTTCTTCATAGTCTTAGAGGAAACAACTCGTAGTTATTTCTACACAAGCCTGCAGCACATTAAGTCATTAAAGATATCCCTTGCACAAGTGTCCTATAATTATCATAAGTGTCATTTGTTTTCTCAAGAAGCTGTTTAATGTACAAGCTCTGCATGGTTTATTAAGAACAGTGAAATAGCCAGTCTTATTAGTTTTTCCTTAATGCTTTTTCCCCTTCAACTTTGACTAAGGTAAATCTGTTTAATGTAATAGAAGGAAAAATTAGTATTTAGACCTGTTGACAAATCATATGACTCCATATTTTAAAGGGCCATTTTATTGAAAGGGTTTGGGTCCTCATATCTGCACTGGCAAAGCAATTTGGGCTTACAATTTTGAAACTAGACATGATTTTATAAATCTTCAAAAAGCCCTGGAAGAAATGAGTTCAGCCCTAAGAAGCTTTGACTATGAAGTTATAAAGCAGATAACTGTAAAGGCTGTGTCTACTCATGCATGGGAAAATTAGGAGATTATTTAGAGTTCATATACAAATAATGCTATTTTGTCTTAAATAGTTGCATAATGTAAGTAAAGTCACTCTTTTCACTGAACTATATCTACTTAACTACCTGAGTTTTATTTATTTTCATTCTCAGTCATATTAAACATGCCAGACATGGGCAAAGCTAACATTGATAGAGGTCATAGCAGTTCGCATTTCTTTTTTATAATCCTGGGCATGTATGCATTTCACATCCAGTAGGAAAGAAACAGGATAGCATGAGCCAATATTGCAGAGGAAGTTGTTGAAGAAAGATACCAAAAAATGAAAAGACATATTTTAATTACATATGTTTAACACTTTATTGACTCTGTATTGGAACTCACCTAACAAAAGTGATGAAAGCAACATTTCATGTGTGGTGACAGCACATTCTAGAAAATAAGACATGTATATACATTTCTAAATTTAATGCCCTTCACACAAACATATAACTTTATTTTCCTGTTGAGTAATTCGCACATGACCTTATTGAAAATCATCTGTAACATTTTCCAAAGGTGCAGTTATATTATATTATGTGGCTTATTTTATTAATTCATTTGAACATTTAAAGTTCTCTATTATACAACCTCATGATACCCCTCTGTCAGAAAGGCATGCCTCTCCCAGATCTGGTCACATTCCCACTTGGAGTTTAACATTGTGAAGAAGATGGCCAGTGAACACAGTACTTTCCTGCTGTGCCGTGTAACCAGGAGGAGATGGACCTGCCAGTTCTCTCCCAGGATGACCTGATTTCCTAATTCATATGCTGCTGATTGACGAATTTCATTATTTTGAAGACATTTAATCACATATGTCCCTTGTAAGCCTGATTAATTCTGCACATGTTAGACTGCTTCACTTATTTGTACTTCTCCTGGATTCTTTCCTGCTCACCTTCTCTGTACTTCATGTGCTAAACACAATCTAACCCATCTCTAGAAGTCATCAGCACACAGGTGGCAAATTGAGAAGGAAAGGACATAATGCTGATTAAAAAGTAAAAAAAAAAAAAGCACAGACTTTAGAACAAAATATTTTTAGTCAAGAAATGTTTACATCCTGACAAGCATTGCACACTGACAGCTCAGCTGCACAATGGAGACAGGAGGGTAGGAAGACCCTTGGTGGAAAGGGGTGTGGCAACATTATTCTCATTGGATTTCAATTGAGAACCATGGCTGTTCTTGGTCAATCATAATATAGTGGACATAACCCAATCAACCATTACTTCATATATAGTGTTTGCAAATTTATTAACAATTTTTCCTACAGTCATTTTTTAAAAAAATGTACTTTATAAAGATGTCTTAACTTCAACAATGAAAATAGGAACGATGGTAACTTTTGTTTTCTCCTTTGTTTATGATTTGTTTTTATTTTGAAGAAAGCTCTGTTCTAGTTTTTGCTTTGTTTTATTCTTATTTTTCAGTCCATATAAAGAGTGAGTTAAAATATTAGCTAACAGAAACAAACTTTTCTGAAATCCAGGCTTTGATAGTTGTATACACACACAGGCAAGATAATTAACCTTTCTTTCTGTGCCTCAATTTCTGCATCTCCAAAATGACATTCATAGTAAAGCCTCTAGAGTGTTATACATATTCTCTAAAGGATTTTCAATAATATTTCAAAAAATATCTTGTATGGAAATAAAGCATTATTAAATAGGTCTACAAATTTTTATATGAATCTGTTTTCTTATTTTTTAATATCAAGCATTCCTTTAAAAATGTTGTCTTTTCTTAGTATAATAGTTAAACCTATTAATTCTATCCTCATCTATTTCAGCTCATATAGGATTTAGTGTGCTAATAAAATTAGGAGCATATTCTTATCATTCATGAATTATGATATTTCACACATAATATATATTTGTACAAAAAAGATTAAAACAGCCAATGGAACTCTATACACCTTGTTTTGTTGTATCTTTAAGGATATTAAACTATTGTCATGGTCAAACACTCACCACTAGGATGAACTTCCAAACCAGGCACAGTTTATAGAAGGAAAGGGTTTATTGAAGTTATAGATACAGGGGAAGCTCCATAATGGTGAAAGAGACTGGCACCCTTTCACAGGACCAAGCAGAGAGAAAATCCCAATAGTAGCAACTCCAAAAGCAAGCAAGTACACTCCAAGAGACAAACTGTAGAAACTCCAGCCTTGAGCTCAGTATTCTCTTTGCTATAGCTTCTCTTTTTTTTTAAAAAATATTTTATTTATTCATCTTCAAGCACAGAGAGAGAGAGAGAGAGAGAGAGAGAGAAAGAGAGAGAGAGAGAAAGAGAGAGAGAGAGAGAGAGAACCAGGGCCACCACCTAGTGGGTCTGGCCCATGTGGGTACTGGGGAATTGAACCCAGGGCCCCAGGCACTGGAGGCAAGTGCCTTAAACTCTGAGCCATCTCTCCAGCCCGCTATAGCTTCTCTTTTATAGCTGGAATTCCAGACCCCCTCAGAAACACCTTAGGGCTCAACCCTAGGATCAGGCCAGGCCAAGATGACACCTCCTCCAGCAAGACAGCTGGAGAAAAACTTTAATAAACTTACAAATTTATTGGAGGATATACATTCAAACCAGCACATCTATCAATTAGATTTTGCTAAAAATGTTACTTATTTCTAGTAGAGCTTTAGTTCTTTGCCAAGTACTTGCCTCCCATATATATGATCCTGGCTAAATTTTCAGTAATGCAATACTAAATTTTACCTTGAACTTTGTTGACTTTAGTTTCTCATACCAATTATCCTTCAAAAAATGATTACAAGGGAATTAACTTTTCATATATTTTACTTCTAAATTAATATTGCTTTGGAAATCAGGAAAAGTAAATGGGCATCAGTTTGAAACAAGAACAAAATGCAATTTGTTTTTATTAATAAAGATTAGATTTGATCCCGGAGCAGTTAGAAGTAAAAGTTTTAAGGTAAACATGGATAATGTACTAATCTCTAACTTAAATTAATTTGACCACATCTGAACTAAAAATAACATCTTACTACATTATTTAAGCATGCATTATTGAAAAAATGTGTTTTGATTTCTATAACAGACTGAATTTATTTGGATTTGAAAATATTTGCAATTCTAACATGTTCTTTCATAATGACTTTGTATCATATTTTTCATTAAGTTATTAAAGGTTAGCATTGTGTGCTTTGAATTATATGACCAGCATAAACTAAGAGGAAGGCTGACAGAAATTAGTATATGATATTAAATGAGGCTGAAAATGGCATTCTTAACCTTGTAGAACGTGTTTATAAATTAACATATTCTCTGATATAAAATTACTAATATTTTATGATCAGTCAAACATCTGTTGCTATCAATAATTTTCACAGTTTCTTTTTAAACTGAGCAATTGACCTTCTTGGTCAAGTATGCTTTCTGTCACTAGCAATAATGATCAGCAGAATTTAAAGCACTTCTCAAACATTCTGTTTTCAACACACAATAGACTAATTCCAGGGAGTGGGGAAACTATCAACTCTTTCATTCTATGTAACATTAAATGACTCTTGGTACTCTATGGCTCTGTATGTTAAATTATGGCAGTGAGGAATAGCCATTCTTTTGGATCTGTAACTTTATAGGTGGAAGTGATAAGCTATTTTTAGTTAGGATTTCAACATTTGATACTATTAATTTACTAGTGAATGTACTTAGTGGATTGTGAGTCTATAAATGGTTTTAGCTAATGTTTATGATAATTAAGAATACTCTCTTGGCCTGGGGAGATGGTTCAGTGAATATACTTCTTGCCACAAAAGTGCAAGAGCCTGAGTTAAGATCTCCTGGTACCCACGTAAATGCTAGACGAGATTCGTGACCTGCTTGTAATCCTAGCACATGGGAAGCAGAGAAAGGGAATCCACTGGGCTAATGGGCTAGATAGACTAGCTCAAAGGCAAGATCTAGATTAAGCAGGAGACTCTGCCTCAATAACTAAGGTGGAGATCGATGGAAGATGCCCCATAGCTTCCACATGCACCCCCACACAGGTGTAGACACACACACACACACACACACACACACGTGAGTGCTGTCAGCTCATATTCATAGAATTCTGCTTTCATGACTTGTTCACTATGCTGTGTAATATGAAGCTACTGAAGCCCATTGACTATTTTAATATGGATGGATTTAATTATTCATTAATCCACTGCTCTGAGAAAGTGAAATGTTATAGCGAAAGTTAGTAAAATATGATGTCTGAAATTAGGAAAAGAATAATCTAGACAGGTGACATCTTTAATGATGTCTAAACAAATTAGAAACAGTAATTAAAAATCCATTGATGTTATTTTTAGGAAATTCTAATATGTCACTTGATGTCTACATTTCACAGATTTATTGCTTTAATCAATTAACCTCATTGCTTCTTTACTAAGTCCTTATGATGTAAATTTTTATATTAGGAGATTGAGTTCAGAGAATTAAAGTTTTTCAAAATCACATTGTTACCTAAGTGGGAAAGAAGGCTGGCCTGCATATCTTGAAGGAAATGAAATGCATGCTTTAGCAGCTTTATGATACTTCTGCTCTGACTGAAGCAGTCCATCATAGAACACACAAAGGAAACATTTAGCTAACTTTTATCATAATTAAGAATGTTCTCTGCCCCTGGGGAGATGGCTCGGTGAATAAATTGCTTGCTACACAATTGTGAAAACCTCAGTTAAGACACCCCCCCAGTACCCACTTAAATGCTAGACAGGCTTGGTAGCCTGCTTGTAAAAAGGGAAAGAATACTTTAAAAATGTCATTAGTAGGTACTCTTCTACTTAAGTTCATACATACATGTTTATATTTTCATTCTAGAATTCAGCTGTGAAAAATATTTTGTTATGAAAAAATAAACTACACAAATGTACTCACATTCTAAGCCAGAAGAGTTATTTCACTTTACTTATATAAGTGAGACTGCAAAAGATTTCATTAATATATGATTAATTAAAATTACCTTAAATTGATCTGAATATTATAAAATTATAAAAAAAGGATATCGTCACAAATAACTACATTATAATGAATTCCCTTTGACATAAATTCTGTTTTCCTTTTTGGTGTTGTTTTATTTATAGCATTGAAATACTTCTTCCTTTGTATTGGGTGTTACTGACAAATTGCTTCTATAGAAGAATTGAAAGAAATACTCTTTTCAGATTCTCAAGTTTCTATTAGAAATAATTATAATCTTCATTGTTAATGTTTTAAGAAATGATTTCCAAAACAACCTAAAGCAGAAATCAGAGGCCCTTAAGATCTCAACAATAAAGCAGTCTTAAATCTCACCCACCATGACTCAGGGAACTAAGCAGAAGAGGGGGGGTGGAAAGAATGTAAGAGTCATGGAGGAGGAGAATATCCAGAGACATTGCCCCCCTCAGCAACAACACACAAGTGAAGGGGGAACCTGGCTGCCTCTTGAGCTATCCATAACTCCCTTCACCATGGAGTGATCCAGTATGCCCACTGAGGATGACATCCAGTAGATTGGGGACAGGGAGGAGGGAATTGAGGATACCAACATAATATTTACTAATACAATGTATCTAATTTTGGATAATAAAAATATCAATTAAAATTGAAAAATGATGTATGTTTAAATATCTAAGACAGCAAAACATTTTTATGTAAGTTAAAATAAAATCACTTATTTTTTTAAGAAAAGGAGCACAAAAAGATTTTTTTAAAATATGTCTACTGTTGAGATATAGAAAAATTATTTAATAAATTGTTGTTTTACAATTTTTGCCCTTTTAAATTATTTCACTGTATTCTCAATAGACATGATATTTTATAATCAGAAATAAAGAAAAAAATCATAAAATTATCAGTTTAATTTTACTCATAGATAGGAAACTTTTATGAGTTAAAAAAAATTAACATCTCTGATCACTTTCTATGTGCAATAAGAAAAAATGTGATAACTCCTCTGTTGTTAAACATGAAAAAAATATAAAAGTAAGTCTGTTGTTTTTACCCCTAAGATTAATAATTGTAATCACATCAATACTAATTTAAAAAAAACTCATAAACTGCACCTCAGACCAGCAAACTTACCTCTACCTAATGCCCCAATCTCAGTGCCTCTGATATAGTTTAGACTATAGTCATTTGTCAGATTAAAATAATTACATAAAATTAAATCATACAAAAAAATAACCTTTTAGCTACTATACGATCATTACTGAAGCCCTTTGAACCTTGTGTTTTATAGGGACTGAAGAGGAAGATGAAGGGGATGACCTTCTGCTTCGGTCAGTGGATGAGTTCTGGTGGTTCCCTCACATGTGGAGCCATATGCAGCCCCACCTCTTCCACAACGAATCTTCTTTAGTTGAACAGATGGTTCTCAACAAGGAATTTGCCCTGGTGAGCACACACTTTTTAAGTGGTTCTCTAACTGTGAATTGCAATTTAACTTAAGTGTGTTATAAAATCAATTTATTGAGTTGAATCTTATATACATAGAATGGAACATAATCTCAAATCACCTTACATGTATTAAGGTTATATGTTACTTAGGGTTATTTTACTCCATGTATGTGTGTTTTGAGCGATATATATATATATATATATATATATATATATATATATATATGCCTGTGTATATATTTCACAGATACACAGTCCTCCAAGGATTTACACAGAGTAGTACATAGCAATGTATAAAAGTTAGTCCTTTTTAGTAAGTGGTCTTCTTACTGGAGCATTATTCTAGCAGCAATAATAAGGAAAATAGTATGTTCCCATTTTATACCTCTTTGAATATAACTAACTTTTCAAAACTCACTTGGAAAAATGCATAAGTGGTTGGATGAATAAAATCTTTCGTAAATATGAACATTCTCATAACTTTACATAGTTAGACATATTACCAAAAAAGGTACTTGAATACCTTAAGTCCCTGGGCCTCAGTCAGGAACCTTGATGTGAATACCTACAACTTATCTATACTGTGTACTTACAGATATCTTCATTTTTGAAGGAAGATATATAGAAACATAACTCTCAAATGAACATTAGGTTATTTATAAAGTTGCAATTTATTCTGATGTGTAAATTGGCAGGGCAGAGTCAGATATACTTGTAGGAATTTGGGTAGTAAAATAAAATCGATCACCTCACATAGAAGTGTCCTCAGTGAAATGGGTCAGATATAGGAGTATAACCCAATGGGAACTTGAAAATTATGCAATATATTCACACTATAAATTTCTTTCTTAATCCTAAAAGTAATTATTTTATGAAAATAAAAAGCTATTAAGATCCTCAACTCGGGCCCCAAATTACCTTAGTTGAATCTTGGCCTCTGTCAGTAGCCTTGATGCCATGGATATCATCTACACTCTCTGTGTCTCAGCTTCCATGTATAATGATAAGGAGTAGAGGAAGAGCAAGCTTAGGTTGCTATATGCATGGACATAATTTGCCTCAGAAAATATCTGATACTCTGTAAGCCTTCAGTAGGTGTTACTTAGCCAAGTGTGTCCTTCCTAAATACTGACAAGTATGTGGTTTCTTATGTTTAATGACCACATATGTATTAAGTACTTATAAGGGGATACTTAGTGTGTAGGAAATATTGGAAATAGCTAAGGAATTCTGTACTGCTAAACAGCATTGTAAAATGAAGTAACTTGTTATTTTCTCAAAAAGAACCTCATCTTAAGGAAGTATGTTAAATGTTCTAGTGCAGATCCTTTGAATAATCAAACACGTTTACCACTTGGCTTAAATCTCTCCCACTCTACCACCTCCCCGCAGCCTGGCTTTCTAGGCTTGTAGGTTATACTTCATAATGGCTGAGTTCACCTGTTTATGTAATTTTTCAAAGCCACGCTGAGAGCTCTGGAAAAGACTCAGACATAATTGCTTTGTAATGAAATGTTGAAAGCAATTCAGAGCATTCAGAGCAATTACATTTGTTTAGTCACCGTGACTAGAAGCTAAACTTAAATCTATAAATATATTTTTGTATAAGAAAATCTTAATATGTGTTGCGTAGTCAAAATACTACAACTAAATGAAGTATTGTGGGGCTCCGAAGATACACTGTGGTTATTACCACTTGTATACAACGTTGGCCAGCCAGCTGCAATTCCCAAACAACCCATTTAATGCTGGATGCAAAAAATGTTGCAAGTATCTAACATTCATTTGCAGTGGCAAGAGGCCCAGTGCATGTAAGCACACACACACCACACACACACACACACACACACACACACACACACACACACACACACACACTTGCGTGCGTAATAAAGAAATGAAAATTCAAACGTAGCCAAATACAGGAATCCTTCTAACCACACATACTGAAAGTTATTGTTCATTGTTTTTCCCTAGAGTTAAACTCAATAAAAACCAGATCTTAAACTGTGACATTGAGCCTCATCTGTCAGCATAAAACACAATGTGTGCTGTGACAGAACCCAAAATTATATTTTTTCTTATCAAATTATTATCTTTCCACAACCAGGCGACACTGTAAAACCATCAACAGTATCAAGGTAGACGAGGAGACTGTCAAGTTAAATTAGATATTGGCAGGCTAAATATTGTTCCCAACTGCTGGTAACAGCTCTAATAATGTCGGCAACTTGTGTAATGTTTTTATGCCTCACTTTCTTCTCTTGGAATGATAATTACTCCCTTTCTGGTTTTCTATGATACAAATTTTCTTTAGATAATTAATTTATATCAACTCATGTGCCAGAGAAAATCACTGGACTAGATAATGTCGCTGATCAATTCCAGCTTTAAAATTCTGTGATCTTTGAAAACATCAGCCCAACAATTTTGAATAGTTATGTTGAAATACTTATCTGACCACAATGATGGTAATTATGAAAAGAGATTTTTCAACCTAAATAAGCACTTAAATGCATAAAGATCTAAATTGCTTAGATGCTTCAGAAGGTTTTAATACTGAAATTCCTAATTAGTCCTTAGTAGGACCAAGGTTGACAAAAGGATCATCCATTTCAGAAGCACAGCTGCTCTCATAACATTTCCAATAAGTATTCAAATGACATGAGAAAAGCTTGATATTGATATTTTTACACTTTTTAAAACTCAAGTCAATCTGGCTATATTTGTGAGATTCTCTGAATTCTGTCCAGATAATATTCATTTACTCTTGTAAAATGTTCAAAAATCATGAAAGGAATATATTCAAAGATGATTTGTTTTGCCTATCATAATCTTGGATAATGTGTCTAACTGTTGCAAAGCTCTAAAACCTCTTAGAGAAAGAGGGGGAAATGGGGAGAGAGAGAGCAGGGAGTATGTGCATTAAAACATTTAACCCATGAGCACAAATGCATGCAGTATTTGTACATTAGTATGTATATGTACAAATGTGTGATTAATCTGTGAGCACAATGTTGTGTATGTGCTTGATTATATTTGCATATACATACATACATATATGCTATATATGGTAGTCTGTTGATAACCACAGGCAAACAAGACACAGTAGTTTTAAGAGTCTACTTGGTATAATAGCAGAACAGAGAAAAATATTTTAATTTTCGAGTAATAAATCATAGAACTTTTCTGTATTCAGTTTTGTGAGCATGTCAAGAAACAAAAGCAAAATTTCAAAGATGACAACCCAGACTGAAGAAAACTGGAAACTTTGGTCAATATGAAAGCAGCTAATGAAAGTTACCAAAAATCATTCCTGATTTTAACTTCCATTTTGATCACAGTAAAAAGAATGCTTGTAGCATACGTCTGAATTATTTATTTTTATTCCACAATAGGCTTATGAAAAAAATGTTTTGTTAAGTTTTGCATCTACACGCATTCAAGTATCCAAGCCAGTGGAGTTTTCTGAACTTACTGATTGTTGCAGATGAGAAAACATCCTGAAGGGAACATTTTGACTTAACTGCTAACATTTTTAATAATGATGTAAATTATGCTCATATGCCATAAAAGAGTAAAGTAGCTGATTCTTCACTAAGTAATGGAAGATTCTTTAAATCAAATTAAAGGCTTTTAAGTTCTACTTTTCAAAAGTTACACAGTCCCCTTCTTTTTCCTCGTAGTTTCCCTTCCACTCTCATGTCATATGTGTATGTATATATGGATATATAAATCTAGTCTCTACATGTGAATGCAAACATGCAATATTTGTCTGCATCTGCCTATTTAACTTAAAATGATGTTCTTCAGTTCTGTTAAAAAAGTTACACAAACTTTGGAAATCTATACATTTTTCATAAGTACACACAATAATATGAAGTGAAACTGCTTACATTACAAAACACAAACTTCTCAAAAAGCCATGATAGAAAAAGCTAAATTGTCAAAGTCCATAAACTATTCAAATTTCATATTTCAAAAAAAGTAAAAGGAATGTGAGACTAGAATTAGCAACACAGTGTGACCAGTTCTCTGTGTTAATAAATACAAGACATTTTGTTAATGAACTTTGTACCATGCAGCCATGTACAGCGCTGAACATCTATGGAAAGTTCTGGATGCAGAGGCATCCGATTGTAGTCTAGTAAGAGTAATAAACTCCAAAGTTCTGTATGGTGTACTTAGAGTTGACAGTGCTTAACATATTACACACTTAAACTTTAGTCAATAAAGAATATTTTATGTTACGGTTCTTACCACACAAAAACATGGCATGACCATTTTAGGTGCTGTCATGTGATCCTAATGGATCCTGTGGAATACCCAGCCATTTTAGTACCCACATCTAAGTGCACTTCTTCAGACATTGAGTGCATCAGAGACAGATTATGCGCAACAAAATGATCTACAATACACATGAATTATGCAGCAGTCTGTAGAGCTCAAGTTCTGACCCAGCTGGTGCTGAGTTTAGATCTCATGAGACTTCAGTCATGGTGTCAGCTGAGAGGGAAAAAGGATATTGAGGCTACTGTGGACTAGGGACCTGTGGCTGAGCTTGGGTGACTATGGACAATTTTAGTTCTCTCAAGATGGAGGCTGAGGGAGGATATCTCTTTTCCAGCAGCTATGTTCTAGTTCTGCCTGAGTTCCTGGCCATGAAGGCAAAGTACAGTTGACAGCCTGGTCATTTATCTCACCAAGGTGGGGCTTTTGGGTCATCAAATGAGAGATGTGTAGTGCACTCTCAGAGTGATTCCACACCCTAGGTACCTTACATGAGTCATGAAGAGCTAATAGGTCCAGTCCATGCCCAATACAAGTGGACATTAATAAGATATTTAATACCAGGAGATAAAGATCATTGTAAGCCACTGTAAGCCTGTCAAGTCTAGCTAGAAACAAGAAAAGTAGACACTTGGGTAGCATGTTTATTGATTTTAAAAGTATTCCAGTGTGAGCAAAATCTAAGCTCTAGCCTTTAGTTTATGACAAAGTCCATTCTTCCAAGCTAAAATATCAGACTTATCTAGTAATTGCCTGTCTCTCCCCTGATGTATTGCTGTTCATTGAGATATATTTGTAATTGATGATTCATTCTCACCTTCAATAGTATTATTACTTAATCCAAGTTTCCATTGGACCACTTTTAGAAATTTTGTTGTTCAGCATTTAGATGCATTCACAGATTTGTTCAAACTTCATGATGATTTTAAAATAGTTTGATCATTGTAAAAAATTATAACCTATATTTATTAGCAATCACCTTCAATTTCTCCTAACTCCCTCAGCACAAGGGAATTACGAAAATAGCTTTTTCCCCATGGTATCTTTTTAGTTGGTCCTGGTTCTTCACCTGTAATCTTCACATATTATATTCTACTAGTTGATTTTAAACGGTTAGCCATAGTTTTAATTCCTGGAACAAATCCCAATTGGTTATGATGTACAATTCTTTTTATAAATTATCAAATTTGAATACATGAGAGTGCCTCACTAAAAGTACATGGCTACATATTCATAAATGTGCCGACTTGTACTTTTATTGTTTCTTTCAATTTGTTGTCAAATAATACTGTCCTCAGAATTAATAGAACATTTTCACCCTCTATATTTCTGATAATTGGTGAATTGCTACATGCTTACATGAATGGATATACTCATCAGTGAAGTTATGGAGCTCTGACTTCTTTGTGAGAAAATTTTTTTTTCAGTTGTGAATATTTTTTAATTATATTTTAAGTTTGTGTGATGTTTCATTTTGACATTTTCATGTATATGTGGCATATGAGTTTTTCTATTCATCTTCTTTCCCCACCCACTCTCTCATCTCTCCTGCCCTCTTCTTTTTAAGTTTTCTAAAATTAATTAATTTTTATTATTACTATATAGAAACTGTGTGTACAGATCTTGTGTTGGTACTCCCATTTCCCTCATCCCTTCCCCTCTTCCACTAAATACTCTCCTCAATGGGATTGCAGGAATGTTCCATGGGATAGAGGGCTATGAATTATACAAGCAACAGACTGTTTTTTTTTTGGGGGGGGGGATGGTGACAATGTCTCTGAATATTCTCCCCCATCATGGCTCTTACAATCTTTTACCCCCCTATTCCATGAAGATCCCTGAGCCATGGTGGAGTTCATCTCACCACTTCCTTTGTGACTCAACCTGAGTCCTACATGATGTGTTAGGGGTGGTTCATCTCCTGCCTGAGAGTCAGCTATCATTTCTGGTCTTGTTGGTAGAATTGGAATGTTCATGGTTCTTGCTGCCTTCTGAAAAATACAGATTGTCCAACTGACTGTGAGGTCTGCATAGGTTAAATGGGACAAACATTATTAATTTGGTGATATTTTAAAAGGTGTAGCCTCTCTTTACACCTAGGGTTAGTAGTGTTTCCCTTGGAGTCTGGATTCTTGGTCTCTGTGGTAGTTTGACTGAATGTCCCCCAAGAGCTTCAAAAGTGTAAATGTTTTTCTCCAGGTGCCTGGCTGGAGGGCTTATCACCTAGGCCTTAGGTTCTAGCTCTAGGTGATTCTAGGGTGGGTGTGAAATTCCAGTGATACATATGCAAAGAGCAGTAGGAGCCAAAGCCTGACAGTCCTGCTGTTAGTTGGAGTTGGAGTGTGCTGGCTGGAGGTGCTGGATAGGTTTCTCTCTCTATTTGAATCTGTGAAAGGGGGGGCAGCCTTTTCTTGAACTTCCCTTGGATCTGTTATTTTCACTAAATACTTTCCTCCCCAAATTGTGCCTGGTGTAGAGATTCATCCCAGCAGTGTGTGGCTGACTATGACAGTATCCATAGGAATTTGACTTGGATCCCAGTTCCATCTAAGGGTTCCTTGCCACTGAGCAGATCTCTAAGACATTCAGAAAGCCATTAGGTACCAGCCTAAGTCAAGTGCTATTACACAGGTGAGTAATTCTTGCCATGCTGGTCTCTGTCATAAAGCAGTGTCCCCTGCTTTTCCCCAACATATATACAAGTTATTCTCCAAGGAGCACTTGTAATATGGTTAGTAGTTTTGTCTGTATTGCTATTGGTTTAATCAACCTAAGGTTTGCCAATTTTGTTGATTTTTTTTTCTTTTGAAAGCAAAGAATCACTTGGATTCTGTTGATAATTTGATTTTTTCTGTTTTCTATATCATTAATTTCCTCTTGATTGACTTATGTTTCATATGCTGTTCCTTTTCCATTTCTCGTGGAAAAAACTTATGGCATAGATTTGAATGATTCATTTTGAATGCTAGCCTTATGGCTACTAACTTTCCTCTAAGGACTGCTTTGGTAAACATACATGTTTTCATTGCCAATGATGTCAAAGTATTTTTTTTTTATTTTCCCTTATGACTTATTTTTAATCACATCTCAGAAATTAACACATGCATCATGACTTCTCAGCATTTACTTCATTTTCATATTGACATAATCCAGTAAGGTATAGAAACTTCATTTATCTGTAGCTCTTTCTCCCTTCTCCTATACATACTTCATCAATACCTGTTACATATCAGGCATTGCATGGTTAGATTTAATTTTCTATATTTTTTGCACTTTAAAAATATTGAAAATATCCTAGACTGTATACATTTACAGTCTTTATACATTTATACATTTAGAAACTTTATACATTTCTAGATTAGGTTCTTTATGTGTTATTTCTCTACTTTTCTCTTTCTGCTATTAATGTGAGTTACATTTTTTTGGTTTTTTTCAGGCTTCATACAGCTGTTCTCATATATGTATCTTTTGGGTTGCTACCTGAAATATGATAATTCTATACATTATGAGACCAACAATATAGTTTTATACATGTAGTTTTATACAATTACTTTTTAAAATCAGTTGATATGAAAGCAGGAATATGTAATTTTACTTCCTACTACAATTCCATAAGCATCTTCATTACACCTCAAAAGTTCCCATGTTGACTTTCTTTGCTCCCTGGCAATTGTACTCAGCCTGAGAACCTCCTCTAATTATTATTTTTGAAATGATACAAGGCTGTTGGTATTTTATTCCCTGTTTGACTACAAACTGGAATATATTCATGTAACCTTCATTTAAAAAGGATTATTATTTTCTGGACACAATGTTTATCAATTACTGTTTTTTTCTGTCATTTCATTGAATTTTCTCCTCTTTTCCATGTTTTCTGATAACCAGTTAGTTGTCAATCTCACTGTGTTTCTCTTTTCTGTTAGTTCTTTTTCTCTTGATATGGTCAAAATTTTCTGGATGTCTTTAGCTGTTTTACTATGATATGTCTGTGTACTTACTTGTTTTTTATTAGAGATTATTGAGCTTCTTAAATATATAGATTGATGAGTTTCATCAAATTTCAAAGTTTACATGCATAGCTCCTTTGGATATTATTGTGTTCCAGTCTCTGATATTTTTATCCAATTATGTTGGTGCACTCGAGAGTGTCTTACATGTTCTTGAAGTTCTGGACATGCTCATTCTTTTATTGTAATCTCTCTTCAAATTTAACAAACTACTGCTATTTTTAGATTTCCTTTGGTCCCTGTAATAAACTTTTTTTTAAAATTTTAATAATCATGTTTTTGAATTTCACAATTTCCTTTGGGTTCTTTATTATAATTTCTGATATGTAATGAATATTCTCTTTTTAATGAGAAATTGTCATTGAGGTTCTATTTCTTTAAGCAATGTTGGCATTAGTTCATATACATTTGAAATCTATATTTTTGATCAGATGGAGTCTTTAAAAGCAATTTTTATTTGCTTCTTTATTTTCTACTGACTTAACTTCCTTGCTTATTTGCAGTTCTTGCAAAGTTTGTCGAAAACTAAACACTGACTATATTACAGGAGTCTTTTACTGAATTCCTTTCCTCATGTCCAGACTGCATTTTGCCTCATTTACTTGCTTTACTATGGATATGACTAAAGAGCTCAAGGAACAGCTCTGGTGAAGTGAGTAGATTCAAGGTCACTCCTCTGGGGCCACAGCTACTTTTGAAAGACAATGCTTTGGGGGCAACTTTCCCTTTGGCTGTTTTTTATTGAGCAGTTATTTCATCTGTCTTTTCTGACACTGCCTTGGGTTGACTACTTTTCCACATCTTTGAGCTCATTTTATGAAGCTCCTGATTCTAGGAGGGCCTTCTCAGCTGTTTCTTCTCCATGTGGCAAGCTTCTGGTTAGTGTGTGATTAACATGTTTACCTTGGTTAAATGCTCACCACCGAAATCTCCATTGTTTCTGAGAGTAGCCTTCTCCTTGAACTTTTCTACACATTTACCCCAAATCTGTTTTCACAGGGGAAGTCTATGCTTACTTCTTATGACCTGTTCCAATCTGGGGCAAAATATCTGCACCAGTGAACAAGGAGACAGGTACTAGGGCAAGTGTCTCACACCTAGATTCATGGGGTAGGTCTTGAATTTATTGGAGTAGAAGTCTCTGAACTTCTAGCCTTGCTTCTCTCTGTACAGAACTTCCACTGTTCAACTGAGATGGTGAGCAGAGGACAATGTAGATATCTACTACTCTACTTGTGTTCTGTTGGAGTACATCCCATAGTTTATATGTGTGGCTAGATCTAGGGGAGCTCCAGACTGATCAGCTGATCTAGAACTTCCACACTCAGAGCTGAAGAATAGAGAATGCTGAGTGTACCTTCTCCCAAGTGAAAACCCTACATCTAGCCTGAAAGCTAAGGAGAGAAGGAATTCTGTGATCTTGACTCTTCCCACCTAATGTAAGAGTTCTATCACTAAACTGGGTCAGATAAAAAAAAAAAAAACTATACTATTCATAGGTCCATTTCTATTTATAGAGAAAGATTTTATTGAACTTTTTGTCATTTGTTCTATTTCTATGATTCACTTTCCAGAAATTTTCTATGATTGTTTCAAAACTAACTTTTGGCAGCAGTTAGTGCTTCCCTGGGAGAAGATCCAAAAATCTTGTCACACTACCACTCCATTTATTAGATTCTACCATCTTTATCTTGGTGAATGTATGGCAATGGCCTCCTCCTTGGTCTCCATGCCCACCTGTTTGTTGCCTTGTGAATATATTAACATGTTATGTAGGTCTTGTCATGGTTTACCTTGAAGGCATCCACAGTCACATAATATACGGCCCCCCAGTGCTAGAATGTGACCCCTTGTTTCATGTGCTATAAATGCCCATCTGGATATTAATAATGGCTTCTTGGAAATCCTCATGTGTCTTCCTTGAGACAATATTCCTTGGACACTACTGCTAATCAACATTGTAGCCTTGATTGTGTTATACACTTTTCCCTGGTCCAAAATTGTTGGTTCTAGTGGCTCTGGCCTTAACTTCCATTCTTTCTAAAATTATTTGTGACCTATTTTCTTCAGGGTTCTCAAGTTCTTAAATTTGATAAGAGAAATTGCTTCAATTTCATTCTTTATGCCATAAAAGAATGGATTAAGAATATTTTAAAGGCATCATTTTGTGTCAATTCAAAGGCTAATGGTGCCAATATCAAAAAGAGTGAGATGCATAGCTTTTTACACATTTCTACCCAAAAGTAAATTGATTAAATTCTTGTCTCATGTTCCTTTTCCTATTTTTCATGCTGTCCAAGGATGGAACACCTTTAGCTTATTTTTAATACACTTCAACTAGATTATCCATTATTTAAATTTCCTCTACCTGATCTGCAATCCTCTTTTAATACTGAAATCCTTAGGCAGAAAGGGATCTGGAATCCTTGGTACTTTCCTCTGATGTGCTGGAATTCACAATCTATATGTTCAACTTAAAACTCAGTAGCATTTTGAAAATATTTTATTTACCATATCTCTTATGTGTGCTTTTTGTGACAATATTTTTAAATCCCCAGAAGGTGTTGCAGTTACCTTCTTATTGCTGGGACAGAGAACCCAACCAACCAAAAGAAACTGTTGAGAGGAAAGTTTTTATTTGCCTTACAGTCTCCAGAGGACTCTTTATAATGGCAAGGGAAAGCATGCCATGAGCAGAGGCTGGACATTACCTCCTTGCCACAGCCAGTAGAAAACAGTAACAGGAAAATGAGCTGCATTCTGGCAAGGGGGAGCTAGTGACACAGCTCCTCCAGGAAGGGTCCACCTCCAAGATTGCAATCAACTGGGGACCAAGCATTCAGAACACAGGAGTTTATTGGTGACATTGATTCAAACTACCACAGAAGGGTATGGGAAACAAACTAATTTGAATTTGAAAAGCATCAGGTAATGAAATCAAATACTAATGGTTTTTCCCCTGGAAGACAGAGCAATGAAATATGCTGTTTAGAAATTTTTTTAAATGTGCGTTATCTTGATATGGAATACAGTTAATTCTATTTATTGAAAATCTATGATGAGTAAAATAGTCTTTTGAGTGAAGAAAATAATAAAATCACAGTTGGAAGATTGCACAACAGCAACCAGTAAATTTGAAGCTGATTTATATGAACACTTAGGTGATTTTGTTACTGAATATAGATCATTAACTTACTGCTGTCATTTCTCTTAAGCTGCACTTTTGTAAATCCAAGGGATCCATAGAGCTAGCTCTATATTATCATATTTGTTAATTAGTTTTTTCCCTCTATATACTAAATATTCAAGCATTTCTCATATTGTACAAAAGTGTTTGCAGATATAATTCATTTGTGATCATGGTTCAAGTGTGGGATATCAAATATCAAACAAATTTGCACTTTCATGTTTTCATTATGTTAGTGTTAATATTTGTGTATTTAAGTTGATAGGTAAGATTGTTTGACTATGGAGTTAACATAAAATATTGTAATAAAATGAATTGTTTGTGCATTTATAATTGAAAATCTTCCACCTTTGACTGACTTATAGTTTTAACTGTTTGAGTAAAGACTGTTCTAAAGTACATAACTGACTACTTTTACATTAATCAGTAGTAAGCATCCCATGGCATTTTCCCAAAGACTAAAGGTTGTCATTGCTGAAGAAGTTAGTGATATTATTTTGAGAAAAGTTGATGCCATTCTATAAACCTAAAATATTAACTTGGAAAACTGTGTTTGTACACAGCACAGTGATTAGTCTTTTGGACAGGAGAATATATGTGTATTTCTTTGTTTTGTACTAATTCATAATAGCTAAGTATTTGTATCCATTTTACAAGAAGGATATTATCTAATAATGTTTTCAGCTACCTTATTCTAGACATTTCCAAAGTTATTATAAATTCCCACTTTCACACACACAACAAGAAGGATAGTGAAAAAAATGCATGTAAATTAGAATTAGTATTTCATTAGTTATTAACATTCACACTGCTTAGCAATAGATTTAGAGGAAAAAATGGCTTTTCTTGCCATGTGTTATATCATGGAAAGCTCTTGACATGTTCATTAGATATTGGCAGCTCAGTGTAAAACTTTCCCTTAGACAGAATATCTCTAAAATAGATATTTATCTATTTTATTTCCCTAGCAAAGAGCAATATTGGACTCAAGTCCATCCCCAAAAGTCCTATTTTAACTGAAGCATGTTTTTATTTTTTTAAATCAAGAAACTATTTAATTTCTGAACATTTTTATACTCAAAGGAGAAAATGTCACCTATAAAGTATACTTGCATATTGGGCAGCCATAATGGAAGAAAATGAACAATTTATATCATCTAAGATAGGGTAACATGAATCTTTCCAGACTTGTATCAATATATTTACAATATCTTATAAGCAAATTTGGAGTAAGTGAAAAGTCCTAAAAATTATTGTTTTGTTTGATTTCTCTATATTTTTATGCCTTTAAATAATGGCTTAAGGTTTGTTTGAGGAATTTATATTGCTTTATACACATACGTCAACACTGGCTACAGAATGTTTATTCCTTATAGACATAACTCATTGAAAACATTGGTGATGTTTACTTGCTGTGGAGCAAGTTAATATTTTAAGTTCTTAATTTCTGTTTGTATGGTTCAGAACAATACACTTAGGCATAAAATACAGAAGAAAAAAACCACCTTCCTCTGATGTAATAAAACCTCAGCTATTTTTAAACCTAAAATCCTTCCTGTGTGACTGGAGTCTTGATTATTTAGTATGAGTTGAACACATGTTCCTGACTTCAGAAGTAGCTTAAAGCAGAGTCCATCTTTACTAATTACTATGATAATGATGTTGAGTAATCTCTAATTGAGTTTGACTTAAATCTTTAGGTTTGTAACATAGGTATGACAATAGCTCCTACCTCAGAGGCATTTTATCAGGTTGGACATCTTGCTTGCATGTTTATTTATATATGTAGTCAACTCTCTACCCGCATTTACAAAAGACTCCCTTCTCCTCCTCCTCATCAACATACCAGAATTTTCATCAAATCACTTTCAGAATTACACAATTATTATTTTTGAAATAAGAGGTCATCAATGCATAAGACAGTCACTGACCTTTTTCAAAGTCATGTACTATTCAAGTGGAAATACAAACCTGATACTCCAATTTGCTGTACAACGCTCCATGTAGCCACAATTCAATTAAAGATGCTCACAATTCTTCATAATGATGGAAGACTAGTGTCTGCTAAACATTACAGAAAAGAAAACAAGTGTGCATAATTTTTTTTCTTTTAAGAGTACAATAAGAGAGCCACATGTAACAATGCACAACTATAGCCACAGCATTCTGGAAGCTAAGACAAGAGGATGGAGAATTTGATAGCCTGGCAGGCAAAGAAAGACCCTGTCAAAATTAACTAGCAACCCAATTAATTAATTAACTGAAGGAATGAAACAAATAATTAAAAATTAAAAACAAGTAGTACATCCATGTATACATATGAAACTTTCAGGGCAAACTGTTATCATAAATGTATCCCTGATTAATTATAAGATGATCATAACCAACACAAAACAAGAAAACATGACCAAGAACTGAAATGACCCATGAAAAAGGATGGGTTGCATGAGGCAGAAAGCAGGCAGGGAGCCCCGAGTGAGCAGAGTGAGAGGAACACAGAATGAGGCACTAAATATCATGCCCAGCCTCCCGTTAAAGTGTAGCAACAGCTTTCCATGTGTTAGGAAATCTCTGCCTCAGGGATTTGGACTGCAGCTCCTGTTACAGGGATGGTGTGCTTGCTGGTTTTTGTTTTGTTTTGTTTCTTTAACTTGATGAGTTGTAAATGCCAAGCAGTAGACTTGTGACTGAAGTATTATGTTGCTGGCAAAAGTTTTAAAGACCTTAAGGTATACACATATGAAGATATACAAAATCCAAAATGAGATATATAAAATTGGAATCATAAAACTACTTTTGCTCACAAATCTACTCCCCACCCATTTAACAGTGGTGGCTATGTATTGTGTCCTTAGAAATATGAAGGTACAGAGCATAAATACATTTCCTATAATATTTCTCCAAAAAGAAGTTAGCATTTTGAGATCAAGAATAAAAAAATAGACTTAAGCTTGACCTGGGAAATAAACAATAAGAACAGGCAGCTGCTCATGAACAGAAGAATCTAGAGCAGATTGTATCCTTGATGGTGGAACCAATAGACCATAAATCTATGTTAGTCGCCTTTGCTTAGAACTCTGCCATTGGATACATTAAATATGCTTGTGATTAATGCTTTAAAAGTTCTTTCCAACAGATGTCTGAAACATTCTTGTCAGTTATACACAAAATTAGAAAGTAGACTGCTGGGGCTGGAGAGATGGTACATTAGTTAAGGTGCTTATCTGCAAAGCTTAATGACTTTGGTTTAATTCTCCACTACCCACATAAAGCCAGAAGCACAAAGTGACACATGTATCTGGAGTAGGTTTGCTGTGGTTGGAGGCCCTGGCATGCCCAATCATTCTCTCTCTCTCTCTCTCTCTCTCTCTCTCTCTCTCTCTCTCTCTCTCTCTCTCTCTCTCTCTCTCTCTCTCTCTCTCTCTCTCTCTCTCTCTCTCTCTTTCTCTCTCTCTCTCTCTCTCTCTCTGTGTGTGTGTGTATGTGTGTCTCTCTCTTCCCTCTTTTTCTCTCTATCTTTCTCTCTCCTCACAAGTAAATAAATAAAATATTAAAAAGGAAAGTAGACGGTTTAGAAAGATGGCATGTAGAACCTTATTTCTATATTCTCATTTCAGAGTTCAGATGGATTTGATCAATGGACATTAATTCTATGTGTATATTCAGTGTCCATTTTTGCATTCTCTTTTGCTGAAACTAAAGTTAGTTATTGGGGTTGTATTATCCACCTAAATGACTGAGTCTACCAGCTTTTCTTTCAGGTAGTAGAGTCTCCAGGAGGCAGTGGGCACAGCTCACATTGGCCCTTCATCCCTTGCTATTGACCTTTTCCAAACCTGGCCTGAGTTCTGCTAGCTGGACGTAAAGTACTCATCATCTCAGAATGAAGAAAAGGCCAAGGGACTCAGAACTCTCATTTCATATTCTTGACCTGCTTGAACACCAGTAGCAACAATCTCTGTCCAAACCTCCAAATTGCTTTGCAGGGAGGGGAAAAGTCTCTCTCTTTTTCATCCATGATAGTTTCTATTTTGTTATTTACTCTCATTTTTCTCTATTGCATGTCTGTACTTACACAATTTGAGACAGGCCTAATTTACATTGTCCCTGTTGTATAGAGAGACCCTTCAAAGGAAAATTTGGAACATAATGGTATAACACTTTTTAATAAACATTGACAGTATGATTTCATGCCTATTTCTCAATCAATTATTAGACAGCAGTCTGGTGAATAGATTCTTTGAATTGTCAATAATAGCATAATTATCTTTCACTAGCAGATTTTTAATTTCACTTTCTTCAATGATTAAACTTGTTTTTCTTTATTAAGCATGTGGGAATTATCACATCAAAGGCTCAGGTTTGGTTATTATCACCACCAGCATCAATATTAATTTCTTCTTGGGCTAATGTACCTGGTGAAATTAGGCAATTCCATATCCCTTTATTCTCTCTCTGCATCTTTCTGTTCCTCTCTCTTTGTCTCTCTCTTTCTTTCATCTCTCTCTCTTCTCCTCTCTTGCTTGATCCAGTGTTCACTCTTCAGAGTATAAAAAAATTCTTAGAGGTTAGTAGTTCCTGGATATTTTCATCATTTCTCCTTTTCACAGGTGACACTTGAACTCCCTGTAGTCACTTACACAAAAGTTCGAGAAATATGAGAATATGAAAAAATATTTCAAAAATGTTGCTTCTGGAAAGAATTAAATTTGATTATTCATATATGAGAATTAAAATGCTTCATGTGAGCTTATTCTGGGACAATGACTGATTTTATTATTTTCTAAATGTAATACCACTTTAGCAGGATCTTAGTAGAACCATAGTGTAATTGTTCAGTGTGATTTTACTTTGAAATATATGAACATTATAGGAAAACAAATTTGTTTAATAATACGTATAGCCAGTACTTGAGTGAACACATTTTTTTCCATTTATTCTGTTGATATATAAATGCTAATTGTTACAATAAACATATCTTTTTCATGTGAAATTTAAACAGCTTCATATGGTGGCTCCACAGAGTTTCAATGAATCATAAATGTGGATTATTTTAACTAAGGGAAGGCACAGGATATTATAGAACAAAATGCAGTTTCACTGTATTTAGTGGATGAGGAAAAGAAGTGACACAAGAGAGACTCCTGCACATAGAAAAAACATTTCAAACATTTCCCCATAAATGTTTTAAGCTGACATTAAGGAGAGTGGATGCCTCTTAATGGAAATCTCAACTTCACTCAGATTTTTTTCCCATTGGGCAGAAAAAGTAATAGTTTATATGCAAATCCTTTAAATTATGACATTAACTCATAACTTAAATAATAGTAAGTGTCCAAAAAAAAATCTTTGGAAATGTGCTCAAAATCAATGAATTGTACTTAAGGCAGCTTCAAAAATGGCACTTAACCCTCTTAACTTCTCTCTCTCTCTCTCTCTCTCTCTCTCTCTCTCTCTCTCTCTCTCATACACACACACACACACACACACACACACACTCACACGCAGGAGCACACATATTTCTAGCTATCTAATCTAAACCTGTCCTTCATTCCAAGAAATGAGGCCAAAAGGTAAAGGATAAATTTATTTTAAAGAGAATGGTGGAGAGAATGTATAACAAGGGAAATATATGTATATAAGTTAAATAAGGCAAAAACACAAATGAATGAATTGTGAAAAGGATATAATTTGTATTGGTTAAAATTACTTTAAGCATCTTCTCTTTGCAGGATTTTCCTATAGAAACAGTGTATTACGGTTAGTTTTTGCCTTTGTGTATACCTGGGGTGTGTGTACATATCTGCATGCATGTTCATTATGTGTGAGTATATGTATGTGTGCAGAAGCACATACTCACATGTGCATGTGGAGGCCAGAGGTCAATTAATATCATGGGTAATTCTCAATCAATGTCTACCTTATTTTTTTCTATTTTTTCAGATCTGAGACTTTTGGTGTTAATTTTTTTCTCATTTCTTACTCTACCTTATTTTTTGAAAGTATATTTTTCTCTGAAGCTAGACTCACCAATTTTGTTACATCAGCTAGCCCTCAAATTCTAGGAATTTTCCCATCTCCACATTCCCACTTCTGGAATTACAGTCATGTGCTACTCTGGGTGCTTGGGATCCAAACTCTGGCCCTCATGATTGAACTTTACCGACTGAGCCATCCCCCAGCCCTGAATACTTACATCTATACGTCCTCCTTTCTTTTAACTCATTTGAGACTCTTAGTGTTGTCATTTCTCCCATGTTAATGGCATTATTCAAATTCTATAAGCTTAATATCTGTAGTGTTTTTCAGGATATTAAATTAAACCTACAAATAGATCTCCCTGTGCAGAGGAGGCTATCAGGAAAGAACAGTCAAGAAACGCAGAATGGCCTTTCTGGAATATAGTACTCTTATCTTCACAGCCCTTCTTCTTTCTTTTGGGCCTTTTCTTCCATGCTTATTGGCTTTCTTCAAGAGTAGGTTGCCTAGAGAATACACTTAAATATTCCTTAAACCCCCTCAAACTTCTTGATCTCTCATACTCCCCCATAAAAACTCAGCTCTGATTGGACACAAACCTCCACCTAGTTTTTATCTGCATGTCTGTGGGGGCCTAGGAGATCATGCTTACTTCTTATTGCTTTAAAGCTGATTCCATGGTCTGCAGAGATTGCTCAGTGGTTAGATGCATTCCCTGCACAAGCATGAAGGCCCGAGGGGGACTTAGATAGACAGCCAGAGTTCAAATCTCCAGATCCCAGATAAAATAGCTGGGTGTGGCTGAGTGTGCCTCTGACTATCCCTGCAATGGAGTAGAGACCCTGAAACCATAGGGAACAGCAGAAAGAGAGGCTCTGGTTCAAAAGCAAGACCAGACAGAAGAGCAGGGGAGCAGGAGACTGCCGCTGTTCCAACCTGGCAATCTGTGATGGCAAGTGACTCTTGTCACAGGCTAGCATATGGGGCACTGCAAGTATACAGATGCATACATCACACATACATCACACACACACACACACACACACACACACACACACACACACACACACACACACACACGATGACCACATAC
>PVHP010007878.1:0-55369 GCA_004024765.1 Zapus hudsonius
TTTTTTTTTTTTTTTAACCTAAGAAACCTTTCTGTACCGCTCCTTGACACCATTTGGTTGAAGGCCTCTCCTAGTAACCTTGTGTTTACTTATATGGTGGCACTTCACTTATTCAACAGCTATGAAGGCCCCAGTGTGTGTTAGGGACTATTTGAGGATCAGTGATGCAGTAGTGTGCATGGCCCCAATCAGGGGACTTTCTGCATGTGCACCGTGCTGCAGCAGTTAGCACATCCCATATCAGGGGACTTTCTGTGTGTACACTGTGCTGCAGCAGTGAGAACATCCCATATCACGGGACTTTCTGCATGTGCACCGTGCTGCAGCAGTGAGCACATCCCATATCAGGGGACTTTCTGTGTTTGCACCGTGCTGCAGCAGTGAGCACATCCCGTATCGGGGACTTTCTGTGTGTGCGCCGTGCTGCAGCAGTGAGCAACATCCCATATCAGGACTTTCTGTGCGAGCACCACGCTGCAGCAGTGAGCACATCCCATATCAGGGGACTTTCTGTGTGTGCACCGTGCTGCAGCAGTGAGCACATCCCATATCGGGACTTTCTGTGCGAGCACCACGCTGCAGCAGTGAGCACATCCTGTATAGGGGGACTTTCTGTGTGTGCACCATGCTGCAGCAGTGAGCACATCCCATATCAGGGGACTTTCTGCACGTGCACCGTGCTGTAGCAGTGAGCACATCCCGTATCAGGGGACTTTATTTGTGTGCACCATGCTGCAGTGATATATGTTTGTTTTACTGCTGCACATGAGCTCTTGGAAGGTAGAAGTCCTTTTGACTGGCTTAGCATCTTGCATATAAAGTAGATTTTCAGTAAATTTTTAATGAATTTAATCAACATTTTACTGAATCAGAGTTTGCAGACTTAATGCCTACTGTAATCCTGGCCTGTAGGCGTTGCTGTAAGTGGGGTGAAAGAATAAATGAAAACTCAAATTAGAACACTTTTACTCAGTTCAGACTGAGATGACGGGTGACCTGTTTGTTTGGACTAGTTGAAAGATTCTGCTCTTGGATTCTCAGCTTCGTTCAGTGCATTGGATCTAAGCAAGTTGGAGGGTAAGCGTGGGTGCTCAGTGCTTGTCATGTCTGCCCTCTTGTCTCCTTCATCAACCAGGCTATTGCTGTATGTCACTGTGTTCTTCCAGGGCACCTCAGCACCTTTGCTTCAAATTGTCTGGGCTAGAGTCATCCTGGATGAAGCTCATAATGTGAAGAACCCCCGAGTACACACATCCATCGCTGTGTGTAAGCTCCAAGCCCAGGCCCGCTGGGCTGTCACTGGAACCCCCATTCAGAACAACCTGCTGGATATGTATTCACTGCTAAAGTAAGTGATGGTTCTGGGATCATGTAAATGTGAGCTCTGCCTGTTTCTGTAACCCTTCGTTGTTTCTTCCTGTCTCATGGTAAAGCTCCCGTGTGTGTTCACACTATCTCATATAGGAGATGTCAAGTTTTAAAGGGAAAATAATTAATATTTATAAGAAGATATTATTGATTGATGGCCAGCCTTTATTTATACAAAAGCATAGGGCAGGTAAAATTAAAATGTCAAGCATCTCTTTAGTCTGGTGGAAGTTTTTGGCTACTTCTGCTTTAAAATGCATGGACTAGCAAGGGGCAGGAGTACAGTTTATTAGAGGCAAATGAAAATGCTGATTTTAAAGTGTTTTCTTTATTCAAGTCAGACCCTCAAAGGATATGGACTCTGCTGGCATTTGAAGTTTTAGTGATGAATTCTAGCTTTGATTATGTGACCATACGTCAATTGTTCATGGGAAAGTTCACATCTTTATAATGTGAATTAGTTTCTTTAGACCTGTGTAGCAGACATTTGCTATGCAATTCATTTCTATACATGATGGGAAGACAGAGGCAACAGGATTTCAGGTTTGTTTTTATCTTGGATCTTACTTTGCACCTTCTGTTTTCTCATAATTTTTCCCTGACTGTGTCCTTTTCCTATAAAAGGTTTCTCCGCTGTTCTCCATTTGATGAGTTCAGTCTTTGGAAAAGTCAGGTTGACAATGGTTCAAAGAAAGGGGGAGAACGGCTAAGCATTTTAACCAAGAGCCTGTTGCTGAGGAGAACAAAAGACCAACTGGATTCCACTGGAAAACCTTTGGTAAGCAGATTTATAGCTGTTTCTGGGGAGGCCAGGGAAAGAAAATGTCCATGTCCCTGGTCCAGCAGCCATCTTACTGGCTGAGCTCCTGAGCTTCTGATTCGCCCTGCAGTGCTATGGAACAATGAAGCTGCTGGATTTCCAGTGTCTAGAGAATTTACTCTGAAGTATTCAGTCCATTTGCATAGCTTCACACCATTGTCTCTTTTTTTCTTATTCTTGCAGGTGATGCTGCCCCAGCGTACACTTCAGCTGCACCATTTAAAGCTTTCTGAGGATGAACAGACTGTTTACAATGTCTTTTTTGCAAGATCAAGGTGTGTGCAATATAGAGCACCCTCATGCATTATTTTATTCCTATCCTTGCTTGGGAGTGAGTTGAGGGTCAAATTTCCTTAAGTTTAACTTGTGGTATTGAAGTGTGAAATCTCTATATTCCCATTTTATTACCTTTTTTTCCCCCCTCTCCTCTCCTCATACCCATGTCTCATATACACATTGAACAAAATTTTGAACCTGTTATTTGGTTTCTTTCCATAGAAGTTGTAGGGTAGGGAATTTGCCTGTTCTTCAGACTATATTGGAAAATTATTCTCTTTGACCTTTGATCTGTCATTCAGTATCTCACTGGAGCTTCAAAAAAGAAAAGAAAAGAAAGCCTACTTTGCACTTTATTTATTTGAGAGAGAGAAAGAGAAAGAAGCAGACAGAGAGTGAGTATGGCCATGCCAGGGCCTCTTGCCACTGCAAATGAACTCCAGATTCATGTGCCACTCTGTGCATCTGGTTTTCCATAGGGACTGATTAATTGGAACTCAGGTGCCTTTAACGACTGAGCCATCTCCCAGCCCTTAAATTTTTTAAATATAATAATTATTTTTGTATTACTTTTGACTAATGTTTGCTATGAATTACCATCATTCAACAAGTCCACCTCTGTTACTTGCTCAGGTTCTGCTTCTAGCACAGTTAAGCAGTGAATACTGTTACTTGTGTGTCATGGCCATTATCTGTGCGTTTCATCTTTTGATCTGAGGCAGGTCAGCTCTACAGTCCTATCTAAAACGACAGGAAAGTAGAGGCAATCACGCAGGAAGAAGCCCTGACAATCCATTCAGCCAAGGTAAGCCAGGGGACACGCATATATGTGCATCACTGCTGAAGATGGGATTCCCATCCAGTAAAAATAGGGGTTATGCATCCTGGGTTTCAGAGACTATACTTAACTGAGAACCTCAAGGCAGAGAAAAATATACTGTTCTATAGACATAAGGCCTAATGATCTAAATTGTTTTGTTTGTTTGTATTATTAAAATATAGGCAGGCTAATACCACCAATATTTCATTTGGCTTAATAGAAGTGTATTATAGCCTAATTCATTGAATCTCAGTTCAACAGAGTTTAAGATATCCTCATTTAGTCCCTAGTTCTTCCCCAGATTTCCCTGGTTTAAATCCTTTGTGTTTCCTGAAGCCTCTCTTCTCACTTGGAAGTGGCACAGGAGTTTGGGTCCAGTATGCCCGGGCGCTCCGTGGCCACAGACTCCCAGAGAGCCAGCACGGTGCACATCCTGTCCCAGCTGCTGCGGCTTCGCCAGTGCTGCTGCCACCTGTCCTTACTGCAGTCGGTGAGAAGGGCCTGCACAGCATTGTCTCACACCCTGCCAGCAGATCAGTCTGTGGAGTCTAGGGAGAGGCTGGTTGGGGGTCTTGTGTCTGCTGTCTGGTGGGGTGGAGAAGAAGGCACTGCTCGTTTTCCATTGATCTTTCTTCATGTTGGTGATTCTCATGGCATAGAGCAGAGTATTCTTGAAGTCTTTGTTTTGTTTCAGGTAAACTATCTTAGAATGGGAAGTGGCATTTTGTTAGGAAGGGTCACCTGCGAATGCTTAGTATTCAGAATGTCAGAAAGCTAACTTAGTTACTAGTGTTCAGTCTGAGGCTTGTGGGTCTGGCTGGGAGAACTCAAGTGCAAACAAATGAGAAGTTGCCTTTCATTGGATGGAAGTGTATCCAAAATTAGAGGCACATGCTATTCATTTCAGAAGCTTCAACACTGCTTCTTTTGTCAGCGGAATGCACTCTTGTTCTAGAATGGAACGATCATGTGATCTCCCTGACAAATCTAAAAAATTCCACCATTTAGTTTATCAAGATCATATTTTAGGCAAAGTTTCTTTGGGTAGTTACTGAAAATAGGTTAAATCCCTTTTTTTAATCTGTGAGGTTGAAAGTCACAACCTCATCGGTGAGTCAGAAGGCTTGCTACCTTGACAGCTCTAACTGCTCCTGACATATTTCCTGGTTCTACCTAGACCCTGGATCCGATGGAACTAAAGGGTGAAGGCCTTGACTTGTCCCTTGAAGAACAGCTCAGTGCTCTGACCTTGTCCGAGCTCCAGGACCGAGAGCCATCTTCCACTGTGTCCCTCAATGGCACATGCTTCGCAGTGGAGCTCTTTGAAAGCACACGAGAGAGCACCAAGGTACTTCATCTCTGTGCTCAGTAGACTGCATTCTTGTGCAAATGGGTACAGCCATTTGATGGTAGAGCTAGAACTGTTGGATTGCAGCTGAACGAATTCTCCCTCTGTTCTTAAGCTCTCACTGTTTAGTACATCCTGGAAGCCTTAGTTCATAGTGGGCTTTTTGAGAATGATTTAGGACAGTTCCACCAATGAGACAGGTTTTCTGTCACAAATAACTGGGGAAGGTGGCCAATAGCTGTTTGCTAAGGATGAGCCCCAAGCAAAGGAGTTACCTGTTCAAGAAAAGCTTGGAAAATAAAATGAAATAAAACCCACAAGGCTTGGTCCTAGAGACCATAGTACATGCCAGTACTGATTGCTGTGACTTGTGACAAGGCTTCCATCTGTGAGTACCGCCTCCTGCACAGCCTTCTACCATCTTCAGCCATCCTGTTCTGTTTTCATCAGAGCTTTTGAAGGCTAAAGGATTCTGCTCTAGAAGGCTGAGCTATGCTTTCACTGGAATCCTGCCTTTTTGTTGGTTTGTAAAGTGCTCCATTATCCTACATGCCCTCAAAGGTGGACTTCTCTCCCTGTTACCATATATATATACTCATTTATTTGCAAACACAGATAAGAGAGAGAGAATGGGCATGCCAAGGCCCTAGCCTCCACAAAGGAACTCCAAATAGATGCGCCACTGTGCATCTGGCTTTACCTGGGTGCTGGGGAGTCAAACCCAGGTCGTTAGGCTTCGCAGGCAAGCACCTTAACCAGCTGAGCCATCTCTCCAGCCCTGATGCTACTTCTTAATTGAAAATTTAAAACACTTCCCTGAGTGTTTGCCACAAATAACAGAAAAATGTAAGAAGAGCCCCACATGTGGCAGGAGTTCATGTTCTGGCATCTTTAGAGTTAGCTTCTGTGTTGAAACTTATGTTCATGATAGTTTGTGTTTATTGCCTTCGGCTCTGGAGCATCTCTAGACTTGGAAGTAAGAGATGATTATTAAGGCCCACGATAGGAGAAACAAAAGCAGTAAGTATGCAGAGGGCACCTAATCCATACTCTGGAGGTTGGGGAGACCTTCAAAAAGCAACTTTAAGTTGACATGACAAGGCATTCTGAAGCAGAGGCAGGTGTGGCTCATCAGAGGAGGAACTTTGGTGTAATTGAATTGTCATTTGAGGAAAGCATCATGAGGAATGAGCAGAAAAAAGGAATAAGGTGATGAGAGAAGTAAGCTGAATCCAGGAGGTCATGCTAAGCAGTTGAGGTTTATCCTCAGTGGAAAGTCATGGAAAGGGCTTCAGTGAGGACAAGAAAGTAACAAGCGTACATTTTAGAACTAGCCTTCTAGCTACAGAGAGCAGAGTGAATAGAGATGTGTCAATCCAGAGCATAGAGGCCTGTTTCAGAACTTCAAGGAGAGAGTAAGAGAAGTGAATTGCTTAAACCACAAATTTATTGTAACCTTTTCCTAGGTATCATCTCTGTTGACAGAATTGGAGGCAATCCGAAGAAGTTCGGGGTCCCAAAAGAGGTAACTGTTATTTTGTTATCTAATCATTGGCTAGACTCAAGAAAGAGATTGTAGTTGTTTTTTATAGCCTCAGCTCTTCACATAAAGGACTTTGAGTTGTGCTGCACAGAAAACCAAGGATATACATCACAAAGTTCCTATGATTTCTCATGATAGATCAGGCAAGGAGCTACTGCAGGGTTACTAGTGTGCTGCTTAAGCTGGGTGCTTAGAGACACGTGGGTTTGTTTTGTCATTTGTTGTACCTTCCATATATTTTGTATGTACACACACATATGTGCATATATACTATACATCTGCATTTGTATACATCAAATATATCAAATTTGTATACATCAAATACTTCCATCTAAAAAGTCAAGGCTCTAATAAAACATGGCCTGAGGAGTCTAATAAAACATGGCACCTAACTCGCCAGCTCATTGCTTAGCTGTTTAGAACAAGTAAGAGTGGAACCTAGAAATAACTGGATACATTATAGACTCAGGGTATGACCTAAATGTGTGCCTGTATTAGCTTCAGGTCACTATAGCAAGATACCCATCGGTATCTTGGAAGTAAAGAGAGGTTTAATTTGGCCCATCAGTCTGAGGCTCAAGCCCAAGGTTAGTGGCCTCCCTGGTTTAGGCCCTTTGGTGAGAGTAGCAGATGGCATTGGGAGAAGCACGTGTGAGAATAAGTGATCATATCTCACATGATGAAGCTGAGGAAGAGACCGGAGGAAGAGATGGAGTTCCACAATCTCTAGGGAGGACTTGCTCCCACTAGGCCCCACCTCTTAACTGTTACAGTACTTCCTAATGCTGTCACCCTAGTACCAAGCCTTTATGCATGCCTTACATGGGAACATTCATCCAAACCATAGCAGTGACATTTCCCCTTAGGTATCACAAGGCCTTTCCTACTTGTTATAACCAATCTTGAGAGAATGGGCATTAAAGCCCTCAGGTGAGACTGTTCCGTCTGTTTAGTGTTTATTGTATTTTTCTTCCTAGTGTCATTGTCTCTCAGTGGACCAGCATGCTGCAGGTGGTAGCACTACACCTCAAGAAGCACAAACTGACGTATGCCACCATTGATGGCTCCGTTAACCCCAAACAGAGAATGGACTTGGTAGAAGCATTTAACCACTCTAGGGGGCCGGAGGTACGAGCCAGGCACAGCAGACCTATATAATTAAGGAGCAAATTGTCCATAGGTATACAGAGAACATTATAATGTAGCAGTTCAACTTAAAAATGCTTTTGTCCTTCCATGTGTTCATAATTAGACATTCACTTGGGGTATTTATCAGCATGTACCGGTTCTCTAAAGAGGCTAAACTAAACTGAAAGGAGATTCGAGTAGAGCTGGTCAGGGTCAGGAGAATCTTCGTGGAGGAGGCAAACCTTGGTGGATAGGTGGGCTTTTGATGTGTAGAAATAATGGAAGACATGGGAGAGCAGAATCTTTAATTACAGGTAATAAGGATTTGGAAAGAATTTGTTGGATGTAGGAAAGATAATTATAGCATTGTAGGGGCAAGGATGAAAAAATAGATAATTTGGTTAAGGGAAAGTTTATTGAGCTGACCACCCCAGGGCTCTAAATTACAGTATCCATCTAATTTGGCAGGTAGTTACTTTTTTGAGGTTGACTCACATACACATACAAAAATGATAATAGCAGGAGGAAATTTGAAAGGAACATGTTGCTTATGTGTTTTGACCATTTTGAACCTGAGATAGAGACACTGTGTTTATCATCTTTCTATCATTATCAATACCTGGGGTAATCAGTTCATAAAGATAAGAGGTTTAAGGGCTGGGGAAATGGTTCAGCAGTTTAAGGTGCTTGCTTGAAAAGCCTGCTAGACTGAGTTCAATTCCCAAGCCATCCATGTAAGCCAAATGCAAAAGTGGCACAAGTGTCTGGTGTTCATTTGCAGTACCAAGAGGCTCTGGTGCTCCCTCCCCACCCACACAAATAAGTAAATGAAAATGTAAAGAAAGAGAAGAGGTTATTTTGGCTCATGGTGCTGGAGGTTTCAGTTCATGATTTGGTTGATCCTTTTGCTTTTGGGTCTGTGGTGGCCTCTGTGGCAGCATGTCACAGCAGGAGTGTGTGATGGCAGATAAACACTTACTTTGTGACCAGGAAGTGGGGGGGAAGGGAGCAAGGGCCGGACCTCGTTACTCCTGTAAAAAGCATGCTTCTAATGGCCTAAAGGTCAACACTACCTCTTAAAGATTCCACCACCTCCTATTTTAGCTCCGTTATGGGGACTGTCAGAGTTAGCCACACACCCCTAGGATGAACCTCCAAACCAGGCACAGTTTATGTGAGAGAGAGAGAGAGAGAAAGAGAGAGAGAGAGAGAGAGAGAGAGAGAGAGAGAGAGAGAGAGAGAGAGAGAGAGAGAGAGAGACCCACCACCAGCACCACACCCACCCACACACCAACTACTCCAAAAACAAGCAAGTACACTGAGACTGGCAAACGTAGAAACTTCAGGCTTGAGCTCAGACTGCTCTTTGCATAACTAGAATTCTAGACCCACCCCTGAAACACCTTAGGGCTGGACCCTAGGTTCCTGCCAAGATGACATCCCCTCCAGCCAGGCAACTGGAGGAAGACCTTAATAAACTCTTGAATCTCTTGGGGGATATTTGTTCAAACTACCACAGGGACCAAGCCTTCACCACCTGACCTTTAGGGGGACTGAAGATCAGCCCATAGCAGGTGTTTTATGAGCAAGTCTGTAAAGACTGATGGCGTGTTTCCTTTTAAGGTGATGCTAATCTCTCTCCTGGCTGGAGGTGTTGGGCTCAATCTGACTGGAGGAAACCATCTTTTTCTTTTGGATATGCACTGGTAACTACTATGGATTTTTCTTGAGTTGTCACAACATAGCAGGGAGATCAGTGGGTTAGAGGGGCGCAGGGCCGGACTTCAATTGAGTATGTTGTTTGTGTTATGGAGAACCTCTGTACACATGAACAGGGTGTAATCCCAAGAGAGCTGCAAATGGTTGCTTAAAGTAGTCTATTCTTTATTGTTGATCAACGTCTCTTCCATGGAAACAGATGCACATATTTTCTTCGTAGCTAAGAGCCCACATTTGTGCTATTTCACCTCTTCTCTAGAATACCGTTTCCAGACATACTTGTTGATGAAAGGAATTCTCCATCCTTGACGCTCACTCCAAAGGGAAAGGGAACTTTCTAGATGTAATAGAAATGCTCTCACTACACAGCTTCTGGATTCACTGTGTGTTCTGTCAATGCCACATGTCCTTTCTGGTTACAAGACAAATGAGCTAATGGGTAACTAGGAGGAAGTCTCATTATACCAGTTTCTGACTTTAATTATACCAGTCAAGGATTGCTGGACCAGGCACTAGTGTTTCAGACACTATTGGTTTTTTGTATTCTGGGGCTTTTTAAAAAATTATTTTTTTCAGAATTGGAGATTGAACCCAGTGACTCATACATGCTAGGCTGGTATTCTCCCTGCCTTCCTTTTTACTTTTATTTTGAGGTAGTGTTTCACTAAGTTGCCCATCCTGGCCTTGAGCTTCCTCTGTAGCCCAGGCAGGCCTGGAATTTGTGATCCTTCTGCTTCCACCTGGTTCCCAGGCAGTGATTTGTCTAATTCTCTAGGCAGCCCAGGTTAGTGCAGTCATTCGCTATCAGTGGGAGAAGGTGTGTAGGCCTTACATAGAAATCTTTGACACACACACAGACTTGAGAAAAACATACTAGGAATTATGCTGTTTTCTAAGATGGAAAAATGTTATTCAAGCTTTCAATGAGGTAAGATGAGAAACTAGTTTTGAGTTGATAATGAGAATCTATAAAGAAGGAAACAAATGAAGTCTCCTTAGTTGAATCACAGGGTACTACTAAAGTTGAAAGAATAATATTTGAGAATATAGCCAGGCCTTATGTTTCCAAGTAGGACCTGGGGCCTAGAGAATTGTTTTATATAACTTGCCCAGGGTCATCCAAGTAGCAAAGGACTGTATACATGTACTGGATTCATCGCACACTCTTACACTTACTAAGGGATGGCTAATATCTGTTGCTGGTCTTTTTTAGGACAATATAGCCTGGAAGAGGGATTAACTGTAAATGGTGTTGCAGGCCACATAGTCTCTTTGCATAGTCTTCTTTGTATTTTGTTCTGTTTTTTAAGCCCCTTTCAAAATACAAGGACCATTTTTAGCTAAAGAAGCATACAAAAATGGACTCTGGACTGATTTGGCCTGTTGTCAGCTTGGTGTAGGGTGGCAATATTTCTGAGTTTCTTTTCCCCTCTAACAGGAATCCATCTCTTGAAGATCAAGCTTGTGACCGAATCTACCGAGTAGGGCAACAAAAAGATGTTGTCATCCACAAGTAAGTGAAGGCTTCCGGGGCCCTTCTAGCACCTGCTTGTGTGAAAACCTTCTTAGGTAGTATTTTAACACTATACAGTAGTTGTGATCACTGCACTAACAGCACTCCTGAGGCATACTCTCAGGAATACTGTGGTCAGGAGGGAAGGAAGCAGTTGGAGGTAACCTTGGGTTTGGTCACTGCCAAAGAAGATTAAATGTGTGTGATGGAAATCCATGTCTCAGTCAAGGAAGTAGCCCTTGCTCACTTCTTTTAAATGTCTTTTTCTTATTTTCTTAGCATTAATTTTGACATAATCTCACTTATACAGAAAGTTGCAAGATTAACAAAAAGTTCCCATATCCTCGTATGTTCATATAAAATTTTTTTTGGATCATTAGCAAATAAGCACTTTAGTATACATTTTCTGAAAATAAGGATATTTTCCTTATGTAATCATATAATTTGTGTGTATAATGATCCTAATTCAGATGTTATCAG
This sequence comes from Zapus hudsonius, assembly GCA_004024765.1. Classification (NCBI taxonomy): domain Eukaryota; kingdom Metazoa; phylum Chordata; class Mammalia; order Rodentia; family Dipodidae; genus Zapus; species Zapus hudsonius. The sequence continues at coordinate 11,016 of PVHP010007878.1, forward strand.
TGAGCACAGGCCATTGTTTTGCTAAATGTTCTCTATTTGGGGCCCCTCAAAACCTGCCTGACACAGTACACATTTTCTGTGTCCCCCTTTTCCTATTTAGCTTACATGAGAAGTTGTGATGGAGAATTTAGAGGTTTCAGTCTGTCTGTATTTGTTTATCTCCATTCTTTTCTCAGTTTTTGCAAACTAGCTTTCATCTTTTATTGCTTCACATAAGCTGCTTTTGCTAACAGCACCAGTGACTTCCAAAGGATGCCAACTGCAGTATGTCTGTCAGTTTTCCTGTCCTTGGCCCTTTTCTCTGTTCCTCCCTTCATTGTATCTACTCTGGTATACCTGAAATATGTACGTTTAGTTCCACTGACTTTTAAACTTTAGACCTGCATATCCAAATCCCTGTTAGATATTTGAATTTAAGTATCCACATCTTCATCCATATTCATTCACCCATTTGTACAGATACTGAAACGAACACTGTGCACCCTTAGCGTGGCAAATATAATCACGTTTCAGGATCAAAATGTCAGACTGCATTTGTTTCTTCCTCCCACTTATTCATGGGCATTCATTGGCTTTGTGAAGAATATCCCTGTTTAACCATAGAGCCAGAAACTAGATTCCTTCCTCCCTCTCACGTCACATACAAAGGTCTTTCATTGTATTTTCTAAATGTTTCAGTTAACCATTTTTTCCTCGCCATCCCCACTGCCAACTCTGTTTCCTTCTCTACTGATTCTGTCTTCTGTACTGCCAGAGGGCTCTTCCTAACTGATGATCTGTTGAGATAGTTGCTCTTAAATCCTTAGCTCTCACTTCTGTAGATAGAACCTCAGTGTCTTAGCATGTTATGCATGACACTTATGATCTCATCTGCCAGCTACTGAGCTATGGTTGATCACATGATCTTCCTCCAGCATACCATGTTCTAGAACTTAGCCTTGGTTTTATAGTTTCCATTCCCTGGGATAGCATGTGCTCCTCATCTGGCAGACCCCTGCTCATCCTACACACCAACATTCAATTAGCTCATTAATGGAACCTTCCTTAACTACTAGGCAGTTTTCTTTTTGTACCCTTAACACATTCCCGTGGCCCCACTTCCTAGGTCATGTTAATAGGAATTTAATATTATTGGATGCTATGGGATTATATTATGTTATGCTATTGGATTGTAATGTTAATATTTTTGGATGTTCATATCTTCTTTGTTCTCTTCAGAGCAAAACTATACTTACGTCTCTATCTCTTCACCTCAATAGGACAGGGTGCACACACACACGTACATGTTCTATATGTCCTTGCTGCAGGTGTGAACAAATAATAGTGATGCTTCTTCAGTTGGAAAAGCCCATTTTCAGTGTGAATTAGCCAAGAAATGACACTCTGCATGTAAACTTGCACACATACACTTGGCAGAAATTTGGTTACCTTTGAGGCCTTCTGGCCTTGTCAAGATGCAGCTTTTTGGTGAAAGCTGAGTCTACTTGCTTTGGATAGGGGTATCTTTCACTTGTTTGGGGCTTTCTCAATTATTCTCACTTCAAAAAAGAAATAAAAAGTCCAGTTTGAGGCTGTTGCAGTTACCTTCTCATTGCTGGAACAAAACATTCAATCAGAAAGGTTTATTTCAGGCTTATAGTTTCCAGTGGAAGTTTCATTATGGTGGGGGAAGCTGGCTCACATCATCATACATCTACAGTAGAGAGAGAACAAACAGCCAGCACTTAAGCTGGCTCTGAATAATACACAGTAGACTAGACTCAAGATCTACCCCAGTGACACACCTCCTCCAGTAGGGCATTGCCTATAGGAGACTAAGAAGTAAACTTAAAAATACCTGAGGCGATGGTGGGACATACATTTACATTCAAACCACCACATTCCACCCCTGGCCCTCATAGACTCATGACCACTGACAATGCAAAACACTCAACTTCAAAAGTCCCAAGTCTTAGATGATATTCAAGACACATGTTAACTATGAGTTCTGTAAAATCATCATCAAGTTACATACTTCTACAACATAATGGCACAGAGTAAACATTCCCATTATAAAAAGAAGCATAAAAAGGAGAATTTGGGCCAATGTAAGAGTAATGGCCAGCAGGCGAACATCTGCTGTTTGAAATCTGAAACCCAAGATGAAGTCATTTGGCTCCAAAAGAATTTGGCAACATTTTGCCCCTTTGCTGTGCTTTCTACTCAGATCCACTTGAACCAGAGATAGCAGCTTTCCTTGGTGGCCATCCCACAGTTCTGGCATCTCTAAATTCCTGGGGTCTCCATTGCAACCCATAGTTCATAGCTCTAAACAATGGGCTTACTGGGCCTCCATACAGGAACTTCAACCCTGCTTTACATTGTCACATTTTAGCAGCTCTTGGAACCATGTATACTTCTTGAGCTTCTTTCCTGCAGTTCTCATGTTTCCAAACCCAGTACAAGGTTGGCAGCTATTGTCGTCAACTTCTTGGTTCTGGCAAATGCACCGACCAAAAGCAGCTTGGGGGAGTAAAGGGTTTATTTTTGGCTTATAGACTTGAGGAAAAGCTCCATGGTGGCAGGAGGAAATGTGGCATTAGCAGATGCTGGACATTACCTCCTGGCCATTAGGTTGAAAACAGCAACAGGAGAGTGTGTCAAACACTGGCAAGATGAAGTTGGCTGTAACACCCATATGCCCACCCTCAATAATACACTACCTTCAGGAAACTCCAGTTCCCATCATCTTTCTGTTCAATACTTTCTTTCACCAAGAGGGAGGAAAGAAGGGAGAGACAAAGAGAAAGGGAGGGAGGGAATTGGTACATGAGGGCCTCTTGCCACTGCAAATGAACTCCAGACATATGGGCCACTTTGTGCATCTGGCTTTACATGGGTACTGGGGAATCAAACACAAGGCGTCAGATTGCAAGCAAGCTCCAGCCCTGTTACTTCCAAATTCAATTTTGCTCAAATTCTCAGGACATGGACAGAATGAAGTCAACCAGTAGCCTAGTTCCTACAAATTTCTTTCCTCCCCTTTGAAACTTCAGGAGCCAAGGCTTCACAGTCTGATATTCTCTCTGCATTTATAATTTTCAAACTCTCACCAGAATTGCCCCTAAAGTTCTGCTTAAAGCACTGCAAGGATTCTCCAGTCCAAAGTACCAAATCCTTCCATATTCCTCCTACAAACAAATTCCAAAAGACCAGAAACCACAAGGTCAGATTCACAGTAGCAACAACCCCACTTCTCAGTACCAATTTTCTTTGTTGCAGTTACCGTCTCATTGCTGGGACAAAACACCTGACCAGAAACAGCTTATGGGATGAAATGGTTTATTTCAGGCTTACAATTTCCAGGGGAAGTTTCATCATGGCAGAGGAAGCTGTCTCACTTCTTCACACACGAGCCAGTGCTCAAGCTGGCTCTGAACCCATACATAGTAAGTTAGACTCAAGCTCCACCCTGTGCCATACCTCCTCTGGCAGGGCTCTGCCTGCTGGGGACTAGTAGGAGCCCTAATCAAAAGTATCTGAAGCTTTGGGGGACATTTACATTCAAACCACCACAGAGGCATATTATGCTAAATGGACATAGAAGGATGTGTAGCCAGTTCTAAGAAGTGCAAGAAATTTCATTTAAAACCAGAGCATTTTTTGAATGCAGTATTGAATAAGATGCGTTGAGTTTCTGATAATTTATCTGCTTGCTTTCTAGATTTGTTTGTAAGGGAACAGTAGAAGAGAAGATCTTGCAGCTCCAAGAAAAAAAGAAAGATTTGGCCAAACAGGTTCTATCAGGATCTGGAGAATCCATCACTAAGCTCACACTGGCTGACCTCAAAGTTCTGTTTTGCATTTAACTTCCTCTCTCCAGGGTACTGAATGGTCCATTGCTGATTTGTACTAGGTCCTGGAGATGGCACTGTCTCCATGATCCCCTAAGCTCTGCCCTTGGGTTTCACTTTCAGGATTTGCACACTCCTCAAGATGTGGCATAGTCGTCTGCCTAAAGTTTAATCAGTCATGTTGGCCAGTCAGCTTTGTTAATGAGAGCAGTCATTTCCTATAGATTATGTTTTGAGCTGGGCATGGTGGTACATGCCTTTAACCCCAGCATTTGGGAGGCAAGAGGTTGGAGAGTTTCACACTTCCTTGGGGAGTTTCAGAGAGACCCTCTCTCAAGACAAACAAAATACTGCAGTGGCCAGCTTTGGTACCCCTCTAATCCCAGCACTCGGGAGACTGAGGCAAGAAGACTGAGTTGGAGACCAGCTGATGGTACTAAGTGAGTTCAGGTCTGCCTGACCTAGAGACCTTGTCTCAGGAAAATAAAACTTAAGAAAAATGATTTGGAATTAGGTGATTTGGGATGACAACTCTGGCAGAACTGTAGAAAAGTAAAGTTCCAGAAGCCCTGTGTTGCCAGGTGTGGTAGCAGACATCTGTAATGGAGACATAGCCAAGAGAATCACGAGTTTGAGGCCAGCCTGGGCTACATAGTCAGTTCCAAGTTAGCCCATATTATAGAGTGAGACTGGTTCAAAGAGTAGCAAAGACCCGTGCTGCTTTCCTGATAGTCAGCTGATAGGAGGACTTGAGTTAGTACATTGTCTAGCATGGGCTCCCTCCCAGTGCTTCATCTGTTCTTGTTGGTGAAGCTGCTGCTCCTTGTAAGCCTGTGCTAAGCAGAGGGTAGATCCCTGCAGCCAGCCATTCCTTGAACTGTCTCCATCCAGGGAGTTCTTCCTCAGGCTTAGGGTCAAGGAGGTCTTTGCACATAAGCAGATGCTCAGTATGTATCATCCTTACATTTAGTGTCTGAGTGTTAAGTGGTTGCACCATTGTTGCATGCATGTACTTAGTAGAGTGTCACTGTGTCATTGTTTCTCCCTGTGACTTACTATTTGAAACATTTGGTATCTGTATGTCTATCATGTAGTACATAATTTAATGTTTATGTCAATTTTAGTTTTTTGTAGCACTTAATATTGTGTTATTATTTGTACCATTGTGTTATCATTGGTATAGTCTAATAAATATGCATTTGACAGTGTAATAGGCATAGTGCCATATGTTCACCAAACCCCATTTCCTTTTCCTCTGGGCTTCCAGAGACTATACTTCCTAGTTTTTGCTGCAGTTAGGGCCTGCGTGACTGAATTTTAGATGGGGGTGTGGAGAGAAGTGATGTAAGGCGCTAGGCTGTCATCTACAACTTTCCAAATGATTCTTTATGCAGTTTCTTTTCCTCCTCAGCCTGCTGGATGTAAAGGAACTGAAGAGAAGACCTGCACCCTTCCCAGCAGGGCACAGTGTCTTTACCTAGTATTCTCAGGAATAGTGAAGCCACTAGATGAGGGATCTGACCTAGATTTGACCATACACTCTTTTTGTCAGACTTGGTCCCTGAGTGGCTCTGGATAAAGCCTTCCTTGGGTATTTACCTTCTTCTGCACCCAGCTTACTTACATTGGACTATGTAGTGATCAAGAAATCATTTTCTTAGCCACTGAGATTTGGGGAAGTTAGGAATATAATACAAACATCCATGATTTATTCTTCAGAAAACCAGGCTAGGCATGGTGATGTACACCTTTAATCCCAAGCACTAGAGATGCAGAGGTAGGAGGATAGCTTCAAGTTCAAGGCCAGCCTGGGACTATATAGTGTGAGCTCCAGGTAAGCCTAGGCTAGAGTGAGACCCTACCTTGAAAAAACAAAATATCAGGTTTCTTTCTCATTAGCAGTAGCTCCCTAAGATTTACTCTGCTAATTAATGCTGGAAAAAATATCATACAAATATTTCCTCCTTCACGTTCTGGATAAGGACACAGAACTCGATGTTCACGTCACGACCTTGGTTGAGACACTAAGAACAGATGAAAGAAAACATTGTGCCAGGTGGAAAGAGTTTGGAACCTGGATTAGCTCTAATTCTGGTCTCTTCTTGGCTATAAGTGTGATTAGTTAATGGCTATCTTTAGTTTCATTTGTAAGGTGGATACTGTTTTCAGAACTTAACACTACAGTGAGGTCTCTGATAATGTGAAGAAATGAAGGTGGTCAAAGTAAAGAAATGGCTCTTAGACCAGCAAAAATGCACAAATGCTGGCTCTTGCCATTGTTTAATATTTGGCTGGTCTTTTGGGCATCTCAGTGTTTCATCTGTAAAATGTGTGGATTAGCTTGTACTGCATGCTGCACTAGTACTTAGTGACATGTACATAGTATCACTTGTTTTACCAGATAAATCTGTAATGTCAGTCAGTGTGACATGGGCATATTACTATCCACTGCAAGCATTATTGGGGAGAAGTCCTAATATTCTGCTTTTCATTCTTGGGAAGGATGCAGGGTTTATAACCTATTATCAGATACTTAAGACCCATAAGGTAGAGTCCTGATAGTTTTCCTGTTCTGATGGCAAGTTAGCAAAGTAACAATGTGTTGGGTGGATGCTTCTATAACAGTAGGTGGCTATTGGTATGGTGTGGGTGGGGAAAAAGTAGAATCACTGTGATAGTCTACCAAACATGCATTTGCTCTTAAATCTTCATCTCAGGATGGAAATGTCTCACCATGGATTAATGTAAGTGACATTCTGATGTCCATGTCAGCTTCACGTTTGTTTATTTATTTTGGCATTGGTGGGAATTGAGCCTTGAACTTCAGGCATACTAAGCTTTAGGCTTGGCAAGCATTCTACCACTGAGCTTCACCCCATTTCTCATTTTCATTTTAGTTCATGTGAATACATTTTCTTGCTTGCTTTTTTGAGACAGGTTCTTCCTCTCTAGCTGGCTTTGAATTTGTGGCAAACCTTGGTTTGTCTCAGGCACGTTTGACTCATGCCTCAGTATTCATGAGGTCTGGGTGTAGTGTGGTGGGTTTGTGCCATGTAGGATTGGGCAGCATCCCACAGTGCTGTACTGTGATTCCTGCCAACATCAACCAGCCTTTACAGGGCACCTCTAGCCAAGTTTCTCATCTGCCCACCTACTTCCTCTCAGACTTGGCCTGGGCAGTCTGGGGTAATAAGAAGCCATGATGCCATAGAAGTGCTACTGCTGTGGGTTGGACAGCGTGTGGCCACCAGCTGGAGGGAATGACTACCACCAAGGCACAGCATTTCTGAGTGTTTTGTACATGACAGGATTCCTTTGAAGGGAGGGTACATATAATTGACCTTCTTTAACTGTTGGTCAAACGAGCGCATAGTGTGTACCATGACTGGGTGGGTTCTGGTCCTTTAAAACCCTATGCAGGCTGTGGGCTCCTGCCAGCACTAAATAGCAACAGGAAGAATTGCATCTTCATGGGATGTGGTCCCCTCTGCTAGCAAGCAGGTCATTAAGGGGAGTGTATGTGTTTGTAAATAGGATCTTCGTAGGCTCTATAGCCTAGGCTGGTTTCAAACTCATAATCCTCCTGCCTCCTCCTCCTGATATTGGATTGCAGGTGTGTGCTGCTGATTTAGTATGGCTCCTTATGTGCAGTTATTTCCTCTGAGTATCTTGCTCAATGAAGTGGTTCTTAGCAGGGCTCCAGGGTGAAGTGACATCCTTCATTAATGGGATAAAGATGGGGCCACCAGTACTGTGTGGCCTCTAGTTATCTGAAATTTTGATGCTGAATTTTTTTCCAGGAGAAATTAGCAAAGTAAGTCATGAGAGCTACTGCTGATGAGTAGGAAATCTGAATAGTTTTCTGAAGAATGTCTCAGATGTTTGTCTTAGTATATGAACTGCCCCAAATCTTAGTGGAATGAAAAATGATTTTTTTAGCCGGGCATGGTGGTGCACGCCTTTAATCCCAGCACTCGAGAGGCAGAGGTAGGAGGATCACCATGAGTTCAAGGCCACCATAGAACTACATAGTGAATTCCAGGTCAGCCTGGGCTAGAGTGAGACCCTACCTTGAAAAAAAAAACAAAATGATTTCTTGATCATATCATAGTCCAATGTTGGTAAGCTGAGTGAGGAAGGAGGTGTGCACCTGAGGAAGGTTTTGTCCAGAGTCACCTAGGGACCAAATGTGACAAAAGGGTCTATGGTCAGTCATATCAAATGTTCCCCAAGTGAGCCTATGGGAACATTTAAATTCAAATACAGTGGAACCTGAAAACATACTTGCAAGTACAAAAAGAAGTGTAGAGGAAAAGTGTAGGCAGATGTCGTGTAAGAAAGGAAGGACAGGAAGACCATTACTCACATATTGCTTGAAAAATAGTTCCTGCACAAACTCCAAAGAATCAGCAAAAGCAAGCACAAGCCTGTCTCCCCAAGGCTTTGTGTGGAGTAGGGGAAACAGGCATTAATCAGAAGGCATGTGTGACTGCTAGGGCATGGTAATGAGAGCTGGAAGGGATTATCAGGGAGGAGTGAAGGAACTCCTTTCAAAATGCAGGAGCTAACAAGACAAAAAAAATGGAATACCTCTTCCAATATTCTGCTTCTGATTAGTACTTCATCAAGCCGCTTCTTAACAGCCACACAAACATATCCTCTCGAGTAAGGTTGGGCAGGGATTGCACCAAGAGGTTAGAGACTAGGTGTGTATGTGTATGCTTCTTATCCAAGACCAAGGTGTTTATCCTGTTACAACATCTGTCATGGTTTGATCCAGGTGTCCCCCACAAACAAATGAATGTGTTCTGATAGATTGATCCTCAGCTGATGGCAGTTTGGGTTTTACAACCTCGATGAAGCTATGTTATTGAGGCGGGCTTATGGGGTTATAAGCCAGCTTCCCCTTGCCAGTATTTGGCACACCTTCCTGCCGCTGTTTGCAGTGCAGTGGCAGAGGTGATGTCCAGCCCTCTGTTCAATCCATCGCTTTCCCTGCCAGAATCCGTAAGCCAAATAAACCTGTTCCTCCACAAGCCCTCTGTTCAATCCATCGCTTTCCCTGCCTTGAATCCGTAAGCCAAATAAACCTGTTCCTCCACAAGCCACTTTTGTTTGGGTTCTTTCTGTGCAGCAACTAGAAAGCTGACCGCAACATCCCAGAGGGCTGAGGCTGTAATTTCCAGCTTTTTCTTACCTGTTACACCAGCAGCACAACTTACATCATAACACTGCATCTTCTTGATGCTTCAGTGTTCACAACTCAAGATTTCTGAAGCACTTTGCTACGTTGGGACAGCTCCTAAATCCTCCAACTCTCTTCCCCACCTTAGAGTTTTGGGCTTAGTATAGTAAGCTGAAAGGTCACTAGGCCTTTCAGCTGCCAGAGCAGTTGAAGTGGGTAAGACCCCATTGTACAGGCCGAGGGAAAGCCTCCCCCAAACACCATCCACACAGAATGTCTAATTTTTGAGTGTAAATGCATGTGTGTGTTTACCAGGGTCTCTTGCCTCACAGACTTATTCCAGATGCATGCATCACTTTCTGCACCTAGCTTTATGTGGGTGCTGAGGAGCTGAACCTGGGCAACTGTACTTAGCAAGTAAGTGCCTTTGATCACTGAGCCGTCTCCCCAGCCCTGACACTTTAAATATTTATACAGAACTGTCCCTAGTAATATTACCTACAGGCTGAGACGTTAGCCAGAACCTGGATGTCTTCCAGCATTTCCTGTTGGAATGCCGTCTCATCTGTGGTGAAGGGATCCAGCTCCTTCCTAGTGAAGTAAACGGTAAGCTTTGAATCCACAGCTCTATACTTTGGTTTACAAAGACACATGAGGAAAGATGATGTAATCCAACGGTTCTTCATGGCAGAAGATTCCCTAGATGCCTGAGGTAATTGGAAGAGTCAAGGCTGGTCCCTCAGGTGTGCACAATTTATCCAACAAGTTTGAGAGAAGGCTAGAAATTTTCCCAAGCGGCATTTGGTTAGATGAGAAATATCTGGGTTTGGGAGAAGGCAGGTCTTAGAAACCAAGTAGAGTCAAACTAAAAGTTCAACCAATTTAGATTTTTATTTATTCAACTTATTGTCTCTACTAGTGCAAAAGCTGTCCTACATGAGGATAATTTAGTGGTTACTAAATGTCAGATTCCTGCCTTCACAGAGCTCAAAGTCTAGGATAAAATAACAGATACAAAACAATATATATGGTGGGTGGTGTGGTGAACTTAGGCAGGGTGGTATCTTCTGGATGAATATTGGCTGTTTTATACTGGAAGTTAGGGATCTCACTAATAGGATGCTAATTGACACTGAAGCAGAAGCTTAAAGGAACCAGGGTGAATTGTGAGAAGGGCAATTCAGACAGGAACCGTAAAGTCATGGTAAAGGCTCCATGCCAGGGCTGTGAGTCTGAGGAGCACAGGCAGGCCAGTGTGGCTAAAGCAGTGATGGAGGGGATGGGTAGGATACAAGAACACGTTCAGGTGAAGCATGCATGCTGACTTCTGTTCTGAGTAAGATGGAGACCGCTGGAGAGTATACATTGGAACAATGACATCATGTGACACATTTTAAAAGGATCTCTATTGGAGGAATATAATGTAAAGAAGTATGGTTTGAATGTAAACTATTTTCCATAGACTAGGTGGTGCTCTTCGGGAAGTTTGTGGAGTTTTTAGGAGGAAGAGGAATGTCATGGGGGGGAGGCTTGAGATTTACAGTCCCACCCTGCTTGGTGCTCTGTACTTTTCTACTTCCTCCTGCTGATGTGAAGATGTGGCACCAGCTGTCTGTCCACTCCTACAATGCTTTCTCAGCCACAGCGGACACGTCCCCTTGAAGCTATGCTGAAATCAACCTTTCCTTCCATAAGCTGCTTCTGGTCGGGCATTTTGTCCTGGCAACCAGAAGGTAACTGATGCAAGGGAATAAAGGTAAGAAAAGACTGGTGAGAAGACAGCGGCAAAACCTGAGAACTCCTATCCTGACAAAGATGGCACTCAGTCAGCAGGTGCATAGTGAAGGGAAGGCTAGTAGGATTTACCTGTGGGACAGGTAGGGCACAGGTTTCCAAGATCACCACCCTAAGGACAGGCTTGCACTTTTATTTTTTTAAAAATATTTATTCATTGTCAAGCAGAGATACAGAGAGAGAGAGAGAGAGAGAGTGCACCAGGGCCACTACCTTGTGGGTCTGGCTTATGTGGGTCCTGGGGAATTGAACCCCTGGCCTTAGGCACTGGAAGCAAGTGCCTTAACCGTTGAGCCATCTCTCTAGTCCTGCACTTTCCTTTTAAAGTGATGAAGACTATAGGAGAAACTGTGGTGGTGGCAGGCAGGAGTGAAAATTAGAAAGTAGAACTCTGGAATTTAAATGAGGTGTCCTACGTACAAAGGGAGACTTAAGTAAGCTGTTGGGCAGACATGATCATATAGAGAGTGGACCTGGAGGGAACTTTGGGAGTCATCAGTGTATAAATGATAAAGTCATGTATGAGATCATCTAGGAAGAGGGGAAAGATAGAAATGAAGATGGATTCTTGGCTTTCTTGAATGTGTAGAGAACAGGAAGATAAGGAATAAGCAGCAGATGCTGGGACGGAATAGGCAGGCAATGGAGCAAAATGATTAAAAAAAAATGATGTCATAAAACATGGAGATGCGGTTTCACTGAGGCATCACAAGCGTTTCATTTGTTGAGAAAAGCTATTCTGGGCTTTGTAAACTAAATACATTTCTGTAGTGACAATCAAAATTGTCCCATTCTGTTGGGGTCGAAGTCACTCCTGGCTGAGGACCACTGGTCTTAAAGCAGCAATGATGAGCCAGGACACCTGACTCTGGGACCAGTGATACAGGAAGGGGCAAACAAAATGACGTGAAAGGGTGGATGGGCAGCAGCAGCATCTTTTAATTAGAAAAAGAGACAAAAGGAAGTGTTTGGGGGAGAGAATTAGTATTTCAATATTTATGGCTACAAAGTAGCCCACATCTGTGAGTTTCAAAATGGTGCTCTGACAGTTGTTCACTACGTAATCACTACCTTTGCCTGACTTAACTCACCACTCAAATGAGTCACCACTTCTTAGAGGATCTTACAATGTAAATTCCAATAATTATATTAAATAATGCTCAGTTTTTATTGCTATATAAGACATCAAGAGTCCCAAAACATACAGAATTCATACAGAGAAGACCTTGGCAAGGCTGACACAGCGCTAAGTCCTCTCCGTAGAACTCTCCAGCACGTAGGAAGGTTCCCTCTACGAGTCAGCTCTCGCTCAGTTTCTAGATATACAGAACAAGCAAGGTTACTCCTTAACAGCCAGAGATGTGAGGAGGCTGAAGATGTGAGCAGAACTGCAGTAGATGTGTGAGATCTTTCAACACCATTCCTCTTTATGGGCTGGCGATTTGCTTGAATGACCTACTCGAAATCACAATCTTTCTGGCTTTTAGAAGGAAGAGGGGACCCGAACCAAAAGGAAGATCACATTATAACAACAGACACAAATCATCAGTGACTGGTAAAACCACTGAAAGTGTGCTAACAAGAATGAAAAGGGCAAGGGAAGCTTTTGTCCGCTTGAGAGATATGGTTAATTGTAGCCCAAGGGAAAACTGGAAAGGCTTTAATACATCAGAGACTAAGGCAGTAAGTGACCCCTGGTGATGTCCATGTTCCATGGCATAGATATGTCCATGTCTGAATGAAACAGAAGGGAGCCTCCTGTGGTACAGAAAGAACACCTCCCACCATCTGAGTCTAATGTACTCAGCCACCCACATTATAAGAGAGTAACTCACAAAAAAGCACTTGAACGCTAATGCTAGATAAGGCACTTTGTGTTTAATTCTGTCAGTCTCTTCGGAATTAATCAAGCTCTGGGGTCCTTAGGAAATCTGAAGTTATGCTGCCTTAGCCTTACCAGGCTGATGATGCCCAGGAAGCCATCAGAGTGCCACAGTCCGAAGCAGGCTCCTGGGTGCGCTCTGCGCACCTGTGCTTATGCACTCAGACTTCTCCGTAAACTTTCCACAGCAAGACCAGTGGGGACGACCTGGGTGGCCTTTGTGTCCATGGCCACAGCCTTGGTACCCACCTGCATAATACAGAGAGGGACAATCAACCCTGAGAGGGAAGTCCAGCTGTTACCAAGGAAATTAAACCTCCTGCAGCATTTAGACTCGGGCAAGTGGAAATGTCCAGAAGTCTGCAAGAGGAACTATGTGGCTCCCACAGTGCATGCTCAGTCCATTCTCTAAGAAGTGTCAGAACGAGCTGTCGGCCTGAACTGTAAAATGAACTGCTTTGGATTTGTACTATAAAATGAATGAAATAACAAAGGGTAGGTTTATGGGGAAGGAAAGGAGGTGGGATCCTGAAGTGACTACACTATTGGTAGAAAGCCTATTTTATGGCCCACCATTCAAGTAAGGATATCATAGAATTAAAATAATAATAATAATTAGATCTCTTTTCCGAGGTGCTGCCCATCCACAGAACCAGAGCTGGTTGAGTGTCTAATCCTCCCCGCTCCCATGTGCTCCTCTTTTGGAACTTCTGTGTGGTTTTAGAGGAATAAGGTGGGTCTGCACCTTTCACACTGCTTTGGTGGCCAGAAAGGGGACAATCGAGTGAAATGAACCATGAGGTTCATGGACGGGTGAACTGTATCAAAACTGAAAAGGACTCAAAACTTCTAAGCCTGCCTTTCAATTTAGAACAGAGAAGCTTGTTTAAGCAGAATTTTTACCATTCTACACACAGACTTTACTTCCTAGAAACAAAACCTCAGTCCAAACATCCAACCTGTGAGGCAGTGAAGGGACACAGGCCTGAGGGCACCAGTGCTCCTTACCTGGCATGGTGCCTCCACAGGCACAGCGTGCATTTTTCTGGCCTCCGCTGGAGCAGAAGGTGCAGCAGTGAAACACGCCTGGATGCGGGAGGTGCTTTCTCCTCACATTCACGGTGAACGGCGAGCCCTGCAGTGTGCAGGCAAAGAACAGGTGTGCTGAGTACCGGTGCCTGCTAAGCAGCCTTTACGCAGGGCCCATCCTCAGAGGGACAAGGATGCAGGACAGAACTGTGTCACAGGGTAAGAACTCCGCTCAGCTATGTGGCTGACAGGAATGCAATGAAACTAGACTCAGGAGTCCATGAACCCTTCTACCACGGAACCCTTCTTTCCACCACAGAAAACCAACTGTTAGATGCAGCTACCCCTGTGAACTGGGTACTGCAGAGCGTCCCGTGGGGTCAGCTACATTTTCAGTGACATATGATTTAGTTGGGGCTTGCTTGGGCAAAGAGCTCAAGCTTTTTTTTTTTTAATTAAATATTTTTTTTATTTATTTGAGAGTGAGCGAAAGAGGCAGATAGAGAAAATGGACACGCTAGAGCCTCCAGCCACTACCAATGAACTCCAGACACATGCGCCTCCTCTCCTTGTGCATCTGGCTTTACGTGGGCACTGGGGAATCGAACGTGGGTCCTGCTTTGCAGGCTAACACTATAACTGCTAAGTCATCTCTCTAGCCTTTCAGCTCTTTTTTAATGGATTCTGTCTTCCTCTAGCTTCATGTGGAGTGAAAGTGAGTGACCCATGTGACTCGGAAGTCATCGCAACTTGTGCTTTCATGTGGCCAACTTCAGTCATTAGGATTCTCAAGCTCAATTCTTGAGAACACTCTTGGGTAATGTCACAGTTAGAAGGCTGGAAATCCTGTGGTACTTTCTTCAGTTTCTCGGCCATGTGTCTCTTCTCCTGAGCTAGCCTGTTTCCTCCCACCACCAGATCCTGGACACCAAACACCTGTTCACCCAACCACTATCTTGGGACTTTGAAGACATGTGGAAGGGAAAAAGGTTAGTGTGTGTGTGGCTAGTGATTCTTAAATGTGTAACTCTTACCAACTTTTCTTTAAGGCTAACTTTTGTAATTTCTATACTATGTTAAACAAAAACGCATAATGTTGCAATTTGCTCATCTACACAATCTGAACCACACAATCTGAGAAAATACAAGAGAGAGCCTGGTATCTTAGAAGCCTTCCCAGTGTTAACTTCTCAGAAAACTAATGTATGCAAAAACATCTAACCTGTTCCTGATATAATGTATTCGGGTAGGCAGTAAATGGGCACTGAGTCTTCCTAGTGGACAGAGCCCCAGCCTGACATCAGGACGGCGTCTGGTGTTTTCTCATTGCCACTGCAGTGCTGACTCCTGGCAGAGGGAGATCTCTGACTACTCCAATGCCAGCAGATATCCGCAGAGAGTACTCTGCTGGTTACATAGCATGTAAAAAGTGTTATACTTTTTGTGTAGAGGTAGTGTATTAACCACGGTAGCCTTTAAGTATGGATGTAAGACAGTAGACGATTACGTGAGAAGACGGTTAGACAGAAAAATGATTGGTCAGTTGACAGAAGGAAGCATAAACTTCATTTTGGGCCACAGTCACAATGTGAATGAAATCTGAAAATTCTTAAATCTGTGTGACTGTCTGCTCTACGACTGTCCCCTGTGGTTGAAGCATCTTCAACTGCAGATGGTTCCAACAAACCAACCAGGAGAAGGACACAATCCAATCTAACTGCCAAGAGGGGAAATAGGCTCAGAATTCCTAGAGCCATGAGCATCCTCTAGCTAAGAACAAGAATCCTATCTGGGCAGTTTGCAATGTGAAGAGAAGACAAGCCATGACAGCCAGCCGGGGCACAGGGGGACAGAGGGAGCTCAGGGTAGCACGTGCTCGAGCCTTACCTGCACATGTTTCTCTCTGACGCAGACCCACACAGTATAGAGTCCTGGTTCCTTGGGGATGTAGGAAACGTAGTATGACCCATCCTTGTTATCCTGGACCATTGTTCTGACTGGACTGAATGAAAATGAGAGTTCACCAGCCTACTTCAGCTACCTCCCTTTTTAGTTAGAACATCTACATCATTACATTCAATACTGGTTTTAAATGTCGCCTAAACAGGCTGCTTATTGCCTGAGAACTCAATTTTACAACAGAAGGTAAACAGCATCTATTCTGTGAGCTCCGTGGGAAAGTTCCTGTGGTCTCTCACAGGCCTCTGCGGCCTGCTTTTGACCTGTCTGTCACCCCTCCTCCCTAATCCAATGGCAGAGAAATAAGTAAAAACATGCTCCTGGAATAATTCACATAAGAGCTGTCCATTCCAAAGCTTGGAATGAAAACAAGCTGAGGGAGCAACAATACCTTTGGAAGAGAATTGAAGATAGGAATAAAACCTACACAAGAAGACACATTTGGTTCAATTTTGTGAAACCGCTTTTTTTCATAGCATGATGGCAAGGTAAAACGAATAGTACAAGGTAAAACGAATAGTACAGTCAAATCTCTAGTAACCCAAAGGACCTAAATTTTCCATTTCTTCCTGCTAATTGCCCATGGACCTAACTGCGTACCACACACCTGTCTTTCTTATCTTTGGGGACAACTGCAACATGGATGTTGTCTCCTCCCCTGCCCATGCTCTCTCCTGCAGCATCCTTACAAAGCAGGGTGAAAGAGGCTGTCTGCTTCTCCCGAGCTCTGTGGAGATCTGCAAAAGACAAAACAGTGCTCACCTCAAAGGAAACAGCACGAGCATCTCCCCAGGTCATACTCCATCTTGCCTTTTCAAAACAAAGGTTATGATTCCTGTTTATTCTAAGTGCTCTCTTTTCTCTCGGTATACTCATCTGGTAGCCTTCTGGAGGCCTGGCTAGTTTTCAGATAACAGATGCTCTTGGTTCACACAGGATCCTAGATCTTAACTTCAGCCCCAAGGAGGCTAAGAAATTTTAAAATATTCAGGATTGTCTAGGTATCTATAGAAGAAAACCTTTAGACATGTGAGAGTCTGGTAACCTCAAAACCACCTCCTACCAGCACCAGAATAGCTGGTGTAGATGGGGCTTCCACTAGTGAGCTTGGAACCTCCTTGTGAGATCCTCTGCGGTCCAGAAGCTCTTGCCTAGGCCCTAAGGAAAGCGCCAGTAGCCACAGCCTACAGGCCAGCATCCACGTGAAACAAGGGCTCACCAACTACTAGTAGGTTTTTGGAGAGGCTTAGGAAGTATCAGGGAAGCTTCTGAAACTGTCTGCCCTAGTGAGTTGATTTCTGGAGGAGACATATTTCACAAAGGATCTGTGACTTTCAGAATTAAGAATTCCTTGCCAGAGTGAAGATGACTCTTAAATATATTTGCCCATCAGGACTCATCTTTGACATGTTTGAATCACAGGACCAATAGAATACTGGTCACAAGAAACCATTTCTTCCTCTACTGAATGAAATAACTACCACATCCCTTTAAATGCCAATGGGATAAGGTGAACTGAACCATGTAGCAAAGAATGGAAGTCATAATCCTGCCTTCTTCATTGCTCTGTAACCCTCAACACAGGATACAAGCAGCCGGAGCCTGCCATGTGCCTATCTGAGCAGACATTTCACCCTGCTTAGCCAGGTGGTCATCCTGTGTCCTGGTTGTCACTTCCAGAAGCAAAGTGGATCCTTGACTTCTTGGACAGCTTCTACTTTTCTAAAGGGTCAAGGCTCATGCGTGTACTGGGTTTTAACTATGCTCTGACCAGAACAAATGAGGACGAAACAGCATGGCATGGAATTTTGCTTTCAAGTGGGTGTGTAACTCTCTCTGTGATAAGTCAATCAGTAGGGAAGCTAGCGGTTGTTCTAGCTGACCAGCTACTATTCTGTTTTTAATTTTAGCCTAGAGTGGCCTTGAACTTACTATGTAGCCAAGGATGACCCTGAACTTCTGATCCTCTTGCTTCCACCTCCCAAGTGCTGAGATGATAGCATGCCCCACCATACCCAGTTTATCTGTGCTGGGAATTGCTCAACCAACAAGCTACAGTTCTTTAAACACCGTGTCCTCGCCCCCTGCCCTCTCAATGCCAATGAGAAATGCCTCCCTACCTTCTCCTTGAAGCACACATTTGGCTGGATCAACCTCTTTGGTACTGATGGCCCCATAAACCTCATAGCCACGGCACTGGCCTGCCTTTTCCTGAGGTGAGAAGCAGATCTTTTCATTTACTCCAGGGCAGGTGCTGTATTTGACCTTATTCAGCTTCCTGAGCCGCTCGACAACCACGCCCTTAGTGATGAGGATCTCCAGGTCCGAGCCACTGGTCAGCAAGTGTTCGGTGAACTCCACTCCCGTCCGCATGTCTGCCAGCAGCTGTTCCAGCTGTGCTTTCTGCAGCTGCAAAGAGGTTTCCTTCTGGACACGGATGTCTTCCAGCTGCTTCAGCAGCTTGTCCCGATGCTCTTCAATGGCTTTTATGTAGCCCTCGGAGAACCTCTGCACATCAGCTGCCACCGCCTCCACTCGTTCTTGGAGGGCACTGTTTGTGCTTTTGATCTGAGCCAGGGCTTCCTCCAGGGCCTCCACGTGGGGCTGGGTGCCTTTGAGGAGCTCGCGCACGGAGTCCCCATGCTTGTGGATGACATTGCTGGTGAAGTCATAGGGGTGCTCCCTGTGCTCCCCCACCACACAGTCCCGGCACACGGGCCGGTCACAGAGCTCACAGAATAGCCTGAGCTCCTCTGCAGGGTGAGCAGGACACAGGATAGGCTTTCCGACTCGGCTGTAGCCCTTCAGGTCTTTTAGGTCCACCATAGTATGATAAGTTGTTTTCTTCTGCCGTCTGGGGGAAAAGTTGAGAAGAAGTTTGGGACTAACTCCAGGTCCGGTTTGGCACAGAGATTTAGAGCTCTGAACCTAAACAAATTCAGTTCCAGTCCTTGATCCTCTAACTCCTAGTGGCATGACCCTCTCTGATCCCAATTCTTCCTCTGGACAGCAAGACCCATGCCTACTCGAGGTCTGCTCTTTATAACAAAATGAGACTGCTCTTGGTTTGCTACGGACACATCTTTGCAAAAGGTTGTAATGCTGAGACGACCTCCTGAAACTTTCACTCAAGAGTTAATGTGGCAAGTTTAGACAAGAGCCTCAGCTTGCTTCCTTCAGCAAGCAAGGAGTGAGATGTGATGGGAAACCAGCACCTAGAGGTACACACGGTACCAATGAATCTGCATAGCAAACAGCTCTCATCTGGCTTCTTATCTAACATTTTAGCAAAGCAGTTCCTTTGACCAGTGCCTACATCACCTACATGAGCTAGAATTTCCCTCAAGCCATTATTAGGAAGTGAAATCAATCCTCACTGTAATCAAAGCTCTCAATTACTCTTTTCAATAGCTTTGGGGGAGGAAGTTCAGGGAAACCCCTAGGAAACCATGGTGACGGCTCAGAGTTCCCTGTTAATATTCCATCAACTGGAAACTTCTATGTCTGTTCTGGCACACCAGTGGCTACAGAGAAAGTAAGGTCAGCTGTTTAGGATCAACACACAGGTTAAAAATAGGAAGCGAAGACAACCAACTTGTTCTACTGGTAAGGCCAGAAACAAATGGGAGTCAGGATTTAGAAAGCACTTTAGAGTAAACCTTTTTTTTACCCCCGGTTTTTCAAGGTAGGGTCTCCTGTAGCCCAGGCTGACTTGGAATTCACTATGCAGTCTCAGGGTGGCCTCAAACTCATAGTGATCTTCCTATCCCTGCCTCCCTCTCAAGTGCTGGAATTAAAGGCGTGCACCGCCACACCCAGCCTAAAATCTTTAAAAATTAGGATGTCCTAGAATGGAAAAGGGAGAGCAAGAAGGGACAAAGAGTTCCTATTTAAGTGTGATAAAACACCCCAAGTAACATCAACCAGCCCACTCAGCAGCTAGAGGTATAAGACAAAGGCTGAGCTTCACCTCAGCCAATCAGTCTTTATACCAGGAAAGAAGCATACATCAATAAAAAGAGCCCAGAACATATTCAGATTTGGATGGAAGACTCGGTTCTGTTAAACACTTACCAGTTGTGGCACCTTTGTAAATCATGAATCATGTAATACAAGAGTCGTGATGATCAAATGAGATCAAGGCAGTATCTATGCTATTATATAATTGTTTCTCTAGCACCCAATACAACTATTCAGTTCACAAATAATTGGTGATGGAAGTGAGCTGTGAGTGTGCTTTGTGAACTGAGATCTGTACTGCTTTCACTACTTACAAGGTATTAGGCTGACCAGGCTACCGACTGTTCTAGAGTGCTTGCTATTGCGCTCTACATTGTTGACTTGATGGCGTCTGAGGAAGCTTTTGACTTGCCCAACAGGGGATTTCTGTCTTGGCACCTCTTTTTACTCCACTCTTTGGCCACAACGGGTGAGAGCACCCCATCTTTACCTATGAGCCTGGCAGCAGAAGTGGCACAGATTGGCTTTGCAGGTCTGACATCTCTTCTGGACTTCTCTGTCGCTGCACAGGTCACACACCAGGCCCTGGCCTTCCCCGCGCAGACTCTCCAGCATCACATCATTCATGGCCAGGTGGTCTATGGTTAAAGCTTTCACTCCACCCATGGGCAGGTCCACCTGAGCATCACATACTGGGCAGAGGATACCGATCTGCGGCTGCAGGCTGCGTGGCTTGAGTTCCTGGAATATTGACCCTTCAGAGCTCGTGTCAGAGTCTCCCCCTCGGATGTCCACCACTGAGAAGGGTTCCAGCTTTTCCAGACACGTGGTGCACACCGTGTGCAAGCAAGGCAAGAGCCTGGGCGCTTTGAAGAGCCCCATGCACAGAGGACAGTGCGTCTTGCCCGAGGTCCCTAGCGTAGTCACACTGGGGAACTTCTGCACAAAGCCCAGAAGAGGCTTCCTGTTTTCTGACATCTTTCCTACTGCTGCACCCAGAACCAGAAAAAGCCCCGGGCAGCTCTATCATGCAACAGCTGACTAAACCCACCCAAAGAGAAAGCTTGCAGAACCCGAGCAGAGACCATGGGGACTCTGGTGCAAGCAAAGGAAAGGGCCGACGGGCAGCAGGGGAGGGTGCCTCCAAGGAACCATGCACCGATCTACTCAGGCTCTGCGGCGGGGGCCCCTCCTTGCCTCGGCATCCCATACCTCCCTTCCCGCGCTCGTTCTCAACCTCATGTCCTCCCCGGCCACCCCGCGCCCACCCCACTGGTCCCCACCCCCGACACGCGACAAGCGGCCCCGTCGCCCCCGCGCGATGAGGTAGAGGCTCCCGGGGCTCCTCGATGGCCACGGCGCGGCGCGACCCCGCCGGCTCCTTCCTCCGCCACCGCCTCCCAGCTAGGTGGCCCCAAAGCCAGCCTCCCATCCTCGCCAGCCAATCCCAGCCCTGGCTGTCTTCCAAGAGGCCAATCACCGTCCGAGAGGGGCGGTCCTCGCCGGCGCCCTCCAGAGTGACACCACCAGTGTCCAATAAGCTTTAGAAGTTCTACATCCTCGAACGGGAGACCAATGAGAAGGTAGGAGGCGGGAGCAGGAAGAGAGAGACGCCGGGCGTCAGCGGCACAGTCTAGCCAGCGCGTCAAGACCACTGAGCAAGCCCCTCTTGCGCCTTAGTTCAGGCCGCTGCGACGGTTGGTCCCGCCCACGGGCTCAGACCGAGCTCTTCCATTGGTGCGCGGCGCTGTCAGTTAGCCCGAAGCCAGCCCGGAGCTTGCTGGGAGTTGTAGGCGGCGGAGTTTCGAACCTGTCTTGTTCCCACTTGGTCCTTCCAGGCGTTCCTCCGTCCTGAACCCCACTGGTCCAGCCTAGCGAGCGGGGGGGTGTCCACCATCTTCTGGCATTTTCCGGAGGAAGGACACCTCAGCTCTGGTTCCTTCGATCTAAAGTTGCCCCCATGGAATTACTGGGGTGCGAAAACCACCCAGAACTCCAGTTCCGCGTGAGCTTGGCTGCTGCTTTGATCAGTCATGGAGGAGGACGTCAGGTCACAATGGGACCAGCCCTGTGTCAGCTCCCAGCGGATGGACAGGCACATCTGGCACCCCGAGCGTAATCCTTTCTGTCCTTCTCGGGGACTTCTGAGTTCCGAATTCCAAAGATGAAAACAGGATGGCTCCTTACCCTGCACCTGTTCTTATGGCCTCCGGTTTCACCGCGTTCTTTGTTCATGACCTTCCTGCCCGCCCATTGATTCCTCTGCTTTGTCTACGGCTGTTTCTTTGGTATCTTTGATAGATTTCACTTGCTTGGCATAATACCCGCAGCCTATGCTTTTTAACAAGTATGGAATAAGGGGCGAAAAGGCTCCAAAATATGAAAGAAGCAAAATAAAATTTTAAAAAAATGTTTAGCTATTTCTAGAATATAATATGTGAGGTTGGAGCTGTGTGTCACTGGTAGAGCACTATCCTAACATGCACGAGGCTTCTATCATTGTGAAGGTCCTGGGATCTGATTTTAGCTGCAGCATAAAAGTATGTCAGTGAGTCAAAAGCCACTTTTATATAAAATTATATGCATTTTCTAAATGTAGGCATGCCTATAAAAGTCTTAAAATAGTACTTACCCAGATCTCTTCAGCCTTCTTTTTTTTTTTTTTTTTGGTTTTTCGAGGTAGGGTCTCACTCTTAGCCCAGGCTGACCTGGAATTCACTCTGTAGTCTCAGGGTGGCCTCGAACTCACGGTGATCCTCCTACCTCTGCCTCCCGAGTGCTGGGATTAAAGGCGTGCGCCACCACGCCCGACCGATCTCTTCAGCCTTCTATCCTGGGCACCAACCCTGATGTGTAACCTGCCTTCTTCATTCCAGGGTGCTGAAGTAAGTTAAAAACCAGTGACTAGGCCTTGCTCTTTATTCTTGCTCTAACTACACCTCTACGCTCCTGATCATCTGGCTAGGCTTTGTTTCGTCTCTTATTCATGTTGTATCACATTTCCTCTGGCAGCTTTATTCCAGCTTCTCTGGTTTAAAAAGTCTTCATAGTTTATACATGCACTCTTCTCAATCTTAAACAACCCATGAGAAAACAGTCTCAAAAAGGCCTGGGGGCCAAACCCAAAGTACCATACCTGGTTTAAATAAAGCCTTATGATGTCATGTCTTGAGATTTTGGCCCTAGTCACTTCTACCTTTTCCTTTCATGGCTTAAACCAAAAAATCACACACTGAGTAGCTGATTACCTTAAATTGAGAAAATGTGGCTATCTAAAGGACTCCCACACCTTTCTATGTTGAAATCTCTGACTCTGTTTGTTTGTTATTTTGTTTTTGAGGTAGGGTCTCACTCTAGCCCAGGCTGACCTGGAATTCACTATGTAGTCTTAGGGTGGCCTTGAACTCATGGTGATCCTCCTACCTCTTCCTCCTAAGTGCTGGGATTAAAAGCATGAGCCATCATGCCTGGTGGTTATGAATCTGTTTTTGAAAGAAAAATATTTTAAAAGGAGAGAGGGAGAAAGAGAGAGAGAGAGAATGAGAATACAGGTGTGCCAGGGCCTCCTGCCACTGTGTTCCAGACACATGGGCCACATTGTGCATCTGGCTTTATGTGGGTGTTGGGGTATTTAACCTGGGCTGACCATCAGACTTTGTAAGCAAGTGCCTTTAGCTTCTGAGCCATCTCTCTAGCCGCAAATCTTCACACCTCTCTCATACCTCTACTGATTGCCTTTCTTCTATTCCAAGATTAGCCCCTTGAGATGTTTTTTTCTATCTTAACTTCTTCTGCCTTTCCCCAACCTTGTCTCTCTTGAGTCTTTCAATCAGTCCTTTACTAACATTCTTTCTGCCAAGAAATGTGATCAAGTCTTGTAGGGGGAAACAAATCCTCCCTTGATCCACTTCCCCCTCAACTTAATGAACTTTGATGGCTCTCACCACTGCATTTCTCAAGAGTCCTGTCACTCTACCAGTGTCACCATCTTCTCACCCATTTATTCTTCTGTCTAAACACAAATGACCAAATTACTGGACGTTTCTCAATATACAGTCTCCTTAGTATTCATCATTGCTGTGTTGTTTCTCATCCATAAAACTACCTACCTAATTGACTTCCACTGTTCTGCTCTTTTAATCTCTTGGGATGCATCTCTCTCTCTCTCTCTCTCTCTCTCTCTATATATATATATATATATATATATATATATATATATACATATACATATTATACATACATATATATATACATATATATATATTTCTCCCCTTCTCAATTTTATCCTCTATCTCTCTCATCTTTATCTCCTCTTAATGCAGTTGATTCCCAGATCCATATTTCCAGTAACCATCTTTCTCCAAGTTTTTGTCACAATTATCTGTATGCTCCTATCTCTTTAATCCCACATAATGTGCCATTGGGCAGCTTTGCTCATTAACTGTGTTCTCTGGGTTTTCCCATTTCATTCCCTCCAGGGGATAATCACCGTCTCTCATCTCCAGCATGAAACCTTATACTGCTCCTGGCTCCTTTCTCATTTCCATCTACAGGTAGGCATCAGTTTCTTTCCGTCCCACTTGCCAAAACCTTACTGCACAGAGTTATTTTTAGGCTGGCACAGGACTATCACCCCCACCCCCACTTAAAGTGTCACAGAAGTCTCCAAGTTTTCCCTGACTTTCAATTTTTAAAATGCTATGAGTTCAATCAAACTTCAAGTCAGCCTTCATTCTAAAATCTTCAGTAGCTGGATTCCTTTGCAGATCCATAAAACCAGCCTGTTGGGTGTCCCTAAGCTTTGCCAAGCACACTTTTGCTTGTCAATTTCTCTCCAACATTCTCCTGTCTTCATTATTTAATCCCACCCTTCCTTATATTTTAGGCAAACTTCCCACTATCTACTTGAAGTTCCCCTGTCATATTGAGGCTCTGGATTTATGTTCTAACAGCTCCTTTGTGAGGTTGGAGACTGAGTTCAAGGAGTAGAGTATTTGCCTCAAGTATGAGGCCCTAGATACTCAGCACACCAAAAAAGGAAGAAAACAGATCTTTTTCCCATGTTCACTTTGCAGTTTTGCTATCATGTAGTATTGTTTATTGTGCATGTGTAAATATTTACACGTTATTTTACAACACGTGTGTATTATGTATATAACTCATGCATGTGTGTGCATTCTCTCTGTAAAGACAGTAAAAACATTGGCAACCAATTCCGTGCCAACAGAGTAGCATTTGATAGAACACCTGCTGATGACGAGACAGCAATAGTCAGCCACAAGTCTTATGGGTAGTTCAGACCATAGTGGTTATGACCAGAGGTCAAGAGAGGAGTTACTAACGGTGCTGTATTTCAGAATTAATTCGGTATCTTGATCCCTGCTCATACACGGCTCCATCTTTCTGGGTACTCCAGATAGCAAAGAGCTCCAGAGAAGCACAAGAGCCTAGGACCAGAGAACAGCAAGACCAGTGAGGGCGCCCAGGTCCTTCACGGTGTCCAAGGAGTCAGCCCCTCCCTGTTGCTCAAGCAGGGATCACTCTGAAGAGAAAGAATCCAGGAATCCGGGAAAGGAAGATGACCTATCAGGCAGTCAGAGAGGCCTGGATCTCACGTGCAGGATTAATGCCACCAGACAGCAAGCGACAGGGAACCAGGGGTTTGTCAGACATAGCTTTCACCATTCCACCTGTCTATCTGTTGCTATTCCTCCACTTCCTTGATTTCAAAGAAAGGAGAATCGGTTCTCCTGAGACCTGTTGTCTGAGTCCAGCTCGCCCTCCTTTTCCTGGTGATCTTTCAGCTCAGAGCCATCCTTACATCTCTCCCTCAATCATGTAGGCCTCTCCAGTCCCCGATTTCTCTCTTCTTTATCATCAAGGATCATGAGAAGAATAGTGCAGTTTGGGTGAGAAATGTCCCCCGTGCACTCATGTCTGAACTCTTGGGCGGCTCCTTGGGGAGGCTGTGGAACTAATGAGTTTGGGCCTCACCTCAGGCTGGGTGTGTAGCCTGCGGAATAGCCTAATCCTACGTTCTTTCTGGTCTCTGCTTCCCTCCTGCTTACAGATGCAATGGACCCTGTGGTTCTCAGTCAACCACGATGGACTGTTTTCCTTTAGAGTGTGAGCCAAAACCAATCTTTGCTTCCTGTCTGCTATCTGATCACAGTCATGAGAAAAGGAAAATGTAGGGGAAGGAAAATAAACAATAATGTAATACCTACATCAACGATGCAGTGTGTCGGATATGAGAAGCACCACACAGACAAATGCAAGAGTGAGGAGTGCCTGTAGGCAAGATGGTGCCTTACAATTGCACGAGTGATTAGTAGCATCGAGGAGGCTACGTTGGAGCAAAGATGCGGATGTGGACAGATCCGTGGAAATGATTGGGAAGAACTCAATCTTCAAGGGAAGAGTCTGTTCTTAGAAAGCGGGGATAAAGGAGGGGGTCAGCATGAGCAAGGGTGGGGGGGACAAATAGGAATTGCCTTCAGGATGGAAGTCCCCATGTTAGAATAACAAGCCAACCCTGCAGCCAACTCCAGTTCTTGCCCTGCCTGCTTCTAACAGCAGATGCACCTGAGCTTCTCCAGATTTTTGTTGCTGAGATAGAATCTTAAGATTTTATGGTCTACACATCAACATTCGTGCAAATTCAGTTTTATCTGACACAGTTTGACAATAATCAGTGTTGATTATTTCTCTTGAGAGTTGAGGAAAGAGGGAACAATTTTATACACTGAACTGGGCATGGTGACTGACACCTTTAATCCTAACCCTTGAGAGACTGAAGTAGAAGGATTGCCGTGCCTCTGAGGCAAGTCTGAGCTAGTGTGAGATAGATCCTACCTCATATATATATTCTGAATACAAACCATCAAAAATATTCAGAGTATAGCTTTATTCATATCAAAAGGCTTTCTTCTCCTAAAATAAAGGTTCTAAGGGGTATCCAAGGTTTCTTTAAATACAAAAAAGTAAAATAAAACAGTACCTGCCTTCTCAAATAGTGAGCTTACAAGATAATGCAGCACAGTGCGAGGCACACTGTAATATGAAAAGCATGCTCATTGGGAAGAAACTCTGAAACCTGACTGTTAACCTCATAGAAAACCACAGCACCTTTACCTCATTTACATCTTGCTATCACAAATCTCCCAAGGGAAACTGGACAGTCTGGGGGGGGGGGAGTCATAAAGCAAACACACAAGTCTTTCCCTTTGGCTTCTTCTCTCATGCTTCACTGTGTTGGAGACACATTGAGTTCTTCCAAAACTTTTTGTTACATGCGTGGTTTCTGAATCGAGTGGACTCTCCAGGTAGGCAGTTCCCGCACAGGGGTCTCCTGTCACTGGGTCTATGACTCTGCCAACTTTGAAAATGATCTTGGACAGTTCATGTTTCACACGCTTTGTTCATGCAACAGGCAAGGCTCTAAGGAACACAATATCCCCAACAGTGCACTGCTGAAGCAAAGTAGGTTTTTTGCTTATTAAAATAATTTAACAGGGGCTGGAGTGATGGCTCAGCGGTTAAGGCACTTGCCTCCAGTGCCTAAGGCCCCAGGTTCAAGTCCCCAGGACCCACATATGCCAGACCCACAAGGTGGTGGCCCTGGTGTTCTCTCTCTCTATCTCCCTCTCTCCTTGAAAATACATATATAAAAATTTTAAAAATAATTTAACAATAGGAGGGTGGGGGAGGGGGAGATATACACTAATCTAAACCCATAATGAATAGATACCATATAATCCTTACTTTCATACAGTAAGTGCTCGAGGAAGCTGGGGGCATCATCTGGTAAGAAGGTCCCTGAATTGGGTGGGAAGAAGAGTATCTCCAAGACAAGTGGCTCTGGCCTATAACACCCTGTCCCAGTCATTGGTTACTTTCCACACTGAGCTGTTAATCAAAGAGGGAGACCTACAAGGTCCCCCAAAACAAGACAGGCTTGTGTCAAAGCACTTGATTATCCACCCCAGGCAAAAGAGAAGACCCTATTGCTGAAGATACCACAGAGTGTCGTCACACAACACCAGGAGAGGGTGATGATCCAGAAAGGAACCCAGCTCCCCGGATGGTACCCTGTGTAGTGCCAGAGGGCATTACATGAGCTGCCAGGGGAAACTGGCAGGTGATATTCAGAGAAAGCAGGGGACATTGATATACAACACTGACCAATGTTATGAGAACGCTGAGGGCACTGTTATATGGTAAGGACTAGTAAGCCAAGAAGTGCTCATCTGTGCAATAGTGGTGCTAAACCTAGGTGGGTAATCAATAGCTTACTGATTGGCCAAGAGATTCACTCAGTGTCAAGGAACCCTTAGCTGGAACTGGGATCCAAGGCAAATTCTTATGGAAACCAAGAATCTGGACTCCAAGGGGAAGCTTCCACTAACCATGGGCCTAAAGAGAGGCTACACCCATTGGAATCTCACCAAGTTAACAATGCTTGTCTCATTTAACCTATACTGATCTCATTCTCCAATAGAAATTCTGTTTGTATTTTTCATAAGGCAGCAAGAACCATGGACAACCCAATTCCACCAACAAGACATGGGATGATGGCTGACACCCAGGCAGGAGGTGAACCACTCCTAACTCACCATCTAGGGCCTAAAGGAAATCTTTGAGGATGTGGCAAGATGAGCAAGAGAACTTCTCCACAGCAAGTCAGACAACCTATGAAAGGCTAATGGAGACAGACACCAAGGATGCCCACCATAGTCCAAAGCAGAAATCCAGAAACTCTTAAGATCTCAATAGTAAAGCAGTCTTAAAACTCACCCACCATGACTCAGGGAACTTTGTGGAAGAGGGGGCCGAACGATTATAAAACCCATGATTGGAGAGAATATCTAGAGACATCCCCCCCCAGCAACAACACACACATGCACACAGAAATAAACTGCTTTAACAAATAGGGATTCAGAACAAGCCTGGTTACTCTCACTTTTGCCCTTTTATTATATTGCGGTCCAGTCGCTTTCCCCATGACCCAACTGACACAGACAGATGAACAACTGTTGACATCATGTGGTTTTGGACACCTCCAAATTCTACTCAGTGTCCAAGGCCCTCCAACTCCAGATTTTAAAATAATTGAACCACACTTCTTGCTCTGCCTGGGACATCTTGCCCATGATATTTTTGTTGTTGTTTTTGTTTTTCTCCCCTAGCTAATACCTACTCTCTCTGCAAAGTTCATTCCAGACATCCACTGCTCTAGGAACCTGCCGTTCTGTAAGCCTTTGGATTATTTTATCTGATTCTGTCTTATGTCCTCAACTTCAGCCCTCCAACCTTGTACCAGGAACTCTGACATGGGATCCTGTCTTATTTCTGCATCCCTTATATAGAGCACAGTGTCTGGAACAGAATTTGGTTTGATGAGTGAATAAATGACTGAGATTCATGTTTCATATTAAGACACTTACTATAGACAGGTAATGCCTTTAATCCCAGTAGGAGGATCTCTGTGAGTTCAAGGCCAGCCTGGGACTGCAGAGTGTATTCCAGGCCAGTCTTAGCTATAGGAAGACTCTACCTAAAATAAATAAATAAATAAATAAATAAATAAATAAATAAATAAATAAATAAATAAATAAACAAACAAACAAACAAACAAACTAACTCCCAAAATAAAAATAAAATAAACTCACTATAATTAGAGGACAAATGAAATTAAAAAATTTATTGCCTACTTCATGTGAATAATTTTTGCTTTTTAAAAGTTTTTTTTCCAGTTTAGTATTTTTATCTTGATAGTTCAGTTCTGAAAATGTATTAATTGCTTCATGGAAGATTTTTATAACTTTTCAGTGGTGCTTAGCAAGACAACTTTAGCCATATAAACTGGAAGAGAAGCGAAATGTAGCCCTGAATGAATATAGCACAACTTGCTTTCCATTGACTCGAAAGTTCAAAATGGTATTTAGATTTTTATATTTAGTCATGATCATCAGGGTCAGAGTTTTACTTTGGAAATCTTAGCTAGTTCTAGTTCAGTCTGTATTCTTATTTGTGTCCAGTGGATTTCTACCATGTTGATGTTCTAACCATAAATACCCAGAACAATCAAAGGAGTAGGTCACCACCAAGAGTTGATCCTGCTGATTTCTTCCCACGAGAATTTCCCATGAATGTATGAGAAATAGACTCATAGATGAATATAATTGTCTCTGCGTCTCTTGCTCTTCAGAACCAACTATCAAATATCATCAATCAAGTCAAGACTTTTTGTTTTTGTCCTACAATATGAACTTCATATTGTTTGAACTCTGCAAGATTTCATAAATGTCACATTTCAAACTTGAACAAGCTAACTATTGACCTGAATGGTTCCGTTCCATGTAAATCACCAGCCAGGAAGGAGGAATAACTATTCACGGCAGGTGAACCCTGCAGTGCTGTACAGATTGCCTTGGAAGCTAGTACCAGCGAATCTGTGAAAGGCTCAGCCTCCTCATTCTTGCTCCTTTGACGAACATGTTTGATGGAAGGATTTGATGCTTACAATGCAAATGTCAGTGTCACCATCATGTTTCAAGACATTTTTAGGGGGAGGAGGGGGGAGAGAGGGAGGAGAAAAAAAAGTCCTTCCTAAGGACTTCCACAGATTCTGTAATGCCATCTTGTGGAAGTAAAAGTAACTGCAGTAAAAGCAAAATAAAAACAAAACAAACAAAAATCAAGCCTGGACAGCAGTCACTTCTGTGTGTGTGTGTGTGTGTGTGTGTGTGTGTGTGTGTGTGTGTGTGTAATTTTGAACGGAGATAGATTGAAAAGCACAGCTTTGTATAGACTACAGGACACAGTGAAGTGTGAGGTTTAGAAACTCACTGTTCTGAGCCAGGTATGGTAGTGCACACCTGTAATCCCAGCACTTGGGAAATGGAGGAAGATCAAGGAGCTTACCAACCTGGCATACATGAAACCCAGTCTCAAGAAAAGAGATCCAGGGTCTGGACAGATGGCTTGGTGGCTAAAGGTGCCTGCTTACAAAGCCTGCCTACCTGGATTTGATTACCCAGTATACATACAAAGCCAGATGTACAAAATGGCTTATGTATTTGGAGTTTGTAGCAGCAAGAGACCCTGGCAAGTTTCTCTTTTACTCCTTGCAAAAACAGACATAAAATATTCTTTTTAAAAGCCAAAACAAAGAAAGAAAGATCCCAAAAGTACCAGACAGAGAGAAATAAAATTAGGGCAGAAATCAATAAATTAGAAATAAAAAATAATGTAAAAATGACTAAATGAACTAGTTCTTTAATAAACTAAACAAAATGGATAACCCCCTAGCTAAATCCAGCTAATTGGGGACAGGGAGGAGGGAAATCGTGGAATTGGGGATACCAACACACTACTTGCTCATTCAGTGTATCTATTTATGGATAATAAAGATATAATTTTTTTAAAAAGGAAAAAGAAAGAAGACCCAACCAATAAGATAAGAGATTAAAAAAGAGTTGTCACAGCAAATTGGAAAAAAATCATTAGGACACATTTCAAAACACTATTGTTGAAGTTGCCTTCACATTTCTGGCACACAGTACCTGACCAAAAGCAGCTTGTGGAGTGAAAAGGTGTATTGTGACTTACAAATTCAAGGGTAAGCTTGATGATGGCAGAGAAAATGTGGCACAAGCAGAGGTTGGACACTACCTCCTGAGCAGCATCATTTGGGCAACAGCAGCAGGAGCGTGAGCCAAACACAGGCAAGGGGAAGCTGGCTCTCTAACACCCATAAGCCCACCTCCAACAGCACACCTCCTCCAGCAAGGCTCCAGTTCCCCAATTGCCATCAGCTGGGGACCTAGCATTCAGACCACATGACTTTATGGAGGACACCTAATTCAAGCCAACACACATATATATCAATCTATCTATCAATCTACCTATCTATATAATCAGAAAATGTGGAGGAAATAAATAAATTTTGTAACTCATATGACCTACCAAAACTAAGCCCAGAAGGGATAAATTACCTGATTAGAGCTATACCATCTAATGGGATTGAGGGAGTAATTAAAAGCGAAAATCAAGAAGGTTCAGGCTCAGAGGGATTCACTGCTTAATTCTACCAAACCTTTATAAAAGAACTAAAACCACTGTTTCTCAAGTTATTTCATGTAAGTTGAAAAGGAGGGAAGGCTCCCTGACTCCTTATATGAAGCCAGAATTATACTAATACTAAAACCAGACACAACAAGAGAAAAACATTATAGACCAATATCCCTGATGAATTTAGATGCAAAAATTCTCAATAAAATTCTTGAAAATCTAATCTAAGAACACATTCAAAGTATTATTCACCTCAGTCAAGTAGATTTCACCCCATAGATTCAGGGATGGTTCAACATACAGAAATTTAAAAAATGTAATACATCACATAAATGAATTTGAGATCAGAAGTCACACAATATTTTTAATAGATGCAAAAATGGCCATCAACAAAATACAACAACCCTTTATGATTAAAATTCTGGACAGACTAGGGATGGAAGGATTGTGTATCAATGTAATAAATATTGATAAAATAATACAACAGACCTAAAGCTCATATCATACTAAATGGGGGAAAACTTGAGACATTCCCACTAAGGTCTGGAATAAGACAAGTATGTCTATTCTCACCATTGCTATTCAATATAGTACTTCAAGTCTTAGCACAAGCAATAAGAAGAGAAAAAAATAGGGAGATAAAAATTAGAAAGGAAGAAATCAAACTAGCCTTACATGCAGATGATATAATTCTATACTTAAGAAAACCTGAGAGACTCCACCAAAAACTCCCAGAGCTGATCAGCCATTTTAACAAAATAATGGGATAGAAAATCAACACATAAAGCCAGTAGCCTTTTTCTATAATGTTAAATATTCAGAGAAGGAAATCAAGGAAAGAGTCCCACAATAGCCACAAAAAGTCTTAGAATATTTCTAACCAAGGACATGAAAGATCTCTACAATGAAAACATTAAAACAGTAAAGAAAAAAAATTGAGGAAGACATGAGAAGACAGAAAGATCAGCCATGCTCATAGACTGGAAGAATTAATATAGTGAAAATGACCATCCTATCAAAATCAATATACAGATTCAATGTGATTCAACCAAACTTCTGGTGCCATTCCTCACAGAATTAGAAAAATAGTCTCAAAATTTATATGAAAACACAAAAGGCATCAGTAGCCATAAATTTCCTCAGCAAAAAAAAAAAAATACTACTGGCAGTATCACCATATCTAATATCAAGATATACTAGGAAGCCACAGTAATAGAAACAGAATGGTAATAGCACAAAACAGACACATAGATCAATGAAACAGAGCCGAAGATCCAGGTATAAGTTCAAGTAATTATAGTCATCTGGTCTTTGGTAAAAGGGTTTGAAAACACACACTGGAGAAAAAACAGCATTTTCAACAAATGGTGCTGGAGAAACTGGATAACCAGATGTGGAAAGATGATTCTAGATCCTCTTCTCTCACTCTGCATGGAACTCAACTCCAAATGGATCAAATATCTTAATATAGTATTGGAAACTGTGAGATGACTGGAAGAGAAAGGATAAGGAAAGCACTCCAAGATATTGCCTTGGGAAAGACTTTCTGAATAAGAAGACCTCAGGAGCTCAGGGAATTAGGCAAACACTCAACCATTGGGATCTCATGAAACTAAAAATCTATTCTACATCTATGCATTCCATTAGCAGAGCCAGTAGACAGCCTACAGAATGGGGAAAAATCTTAACTAGCTATACATCTGATGGAGGTTTAATATCTAGACTATAAAAAGAACTTTAAAAAAACCCTAAGCAATAAAATTACCAAACAACCCACTGAAAAAAATGGGACAGGGAACTCAACAGAGAGTTCTCAAAGGAAGGAATTCAGATGGTCAGTAAACAACTAAAAAGATGTTCAACATCTTTAGCCATCAGGGAAATGTAAATTAAAACTGCTCTGAGATTCCATCTTAGTCATCAAACTGGCAGTCATAAAAAAAAAAATCAAATGACAACAGATGCTGGTGAGGATGTGGGGAAAGAAACTTCCATCCACTGTTGGCAGAAGTGCATACTTGTACAGCCACTGTGGAAGTCAGTCTGAAAGTTCCTCAAAAATCTAAAAAGAAAGCTACCATTTGATGCAGCTATACGACTCCTGGACATATACCTTTAAGACTCTACTCTTTACTGTAGAGACACTAGGAAATGGAATCAGGTTAGATGCCCGTCAGCTGATGAATGGATGATGAAGATGTGGTACATATATACAAAGGAATTCTACTCAGTGGTAAGGAAATATGGAATTTGTAAGAAAATGGACAGACGTGGAAAAATTATACTAAGTGAGGTTACCCAGGTACAGAAAGACAAATACCACATATTGTCTCTCATATGTGGTTTCTAATATGGAATAGTTTGGTGTAAAGTGACTGGAAAAGCTTGTCTTTTATTAGGAAAAGTTTACTGTCAAGGTTATAGGTCAAAAGTTCAAGTAGTAGGTAACTAATTAAGGAATTTAAAGAAAGCACATCTGGAGATTGTTTTAGAAAGGCAATTTATCAAAGTAGTTTACATTTGAAAGAGTATTGAATTTATCCTACCTAGGAAAGTAGTAGAGAGGAGTTGTGTGGAGGTGACATAATGATGCCAATTGATAAGGCGGCTGGCATGTCAACTTTAGAAGAAACTAGAACAGAGAATATATGGAGACAGCATATATAAAATTAATCTGTGTCGACTGCTGGGGATACACCATGCCAGTAAGGCAGGTGTGAAGTGGATTAAAAGTTCAGCGTTGAATCTCAATATACATTCTAATGTAACATGCACTATTTTTCCTTCTTAGGGCTCCTTCCTTAATTTTATTTAATAAACCTGACAACTTTCTGGATTAATCTTGAAATTTTTGGTTTAGAATAACTTTTTTTTTGGTTTTCATTTGTTTTTGAGATAGGGTTTCACTTTAGTCCAGCCTCTCCTGGAACTCACTCTGTCGTCCCATGTTGGCCTCAAATTCATAGTGATTCTGCTACTTCTGCCTCTCAATTGCTGGGATTAAAGGCATGTGCTACCTCACTGTGTTTAAAAGAGACCCTTTTTCTTGAATATATTTGCTTCATTTAGCTTCATGACTTATTCACTGCCAGAATGGTAAAGTGCTATTGGATCTTCTGTCTTCATGTCCATATATATAAAGTGTATGTATGTATGTATGCCTATTTGTACCATACTTGGAGCTAATAAATTATTAAATTAATATTTGAAAAATGGAGGAACAATGAGGTAAAGGTTTAAGGTCCCATATGAAGTTATTGGCAGAATTAGGATAAGATCTACAACTTTTTACTGCTACTCCATTGAGTTGCTCAATATAATGCCTTGTTCTTAACTATTTTAAAATTTTTGTTTCTCTTTTGTTTGAAGTAGAGTCTCGCTATGTAGCTAGGCTGGGTCTTGCTCTAGCCCAGGCTGACCTGGAATTCACTATGTAGTCTCAGGGTGACCTTGAACTCACAGCAATCCTCCTACCTCTGCCTCCTGAATGCTAGGATTACACAAACCTCACAATCCTCCTGCCTCAGCTTCCTAAATGCTGAGATTTACAAGGGTGTGCCACTACGCCTGCCAGTTCTTTTTAAAGATTCAGGCACCTGTAGCCATTGCTCAGGCCTTTTTTGGGAAAGTATCCATGTTGACCCTTCTCCAGCTATACCTTTTCCTATAGGCCAAAAAAAAAAAAATCCCAAGAGCAATCTTTCCCTAAACCTCCTGTCTCCATAAATCACACACTGGTACCTAACTACCTGAAACTCTCAAACTCCATGACAAATAGCCAAAAGTCTACTGCTTTTCCCTAGGTTTAGACTACAGGATAAGTACATGCACATCAATTTACCCAACCAGTAAAAAAAATACTTGGAGTGGTATGATATGGTCACTTGAGCCTTTTGGGGATTCTATGCACAAACATGTAAAACTTCTTGGTAGGGTAGAAAAGGATGAAAGCAAGCCATTGAGTGAGTAACTGTCCACTTACTCCTGTCCCTCAAATGCTAGGGGCAGGCTTTCATTCTAGAATAAATCTAGTTTGTTCCCACCATATTTAATGTCTTTTAAATCAATACTAAGTGAACCCCTATTTTGTACCTGATACTGGTGCTGCACATTTTCAAATGTGCTATATGAATTAAATGTTTTTCTTACAATATAAAAGGTCAAGAAATGACTTAAGGGCATACACCTAATAAACTAAATGTATCATCAGTATCCTCAGGAAATAAATGCTCTACACTCATGTGTGTTTGTACATGAAACTATAGTTAGCTTTTTGGATATATGGGCTTAGCACTGTGGATTTATTCAAATATTGAACTGAAAACCTTCATTAAAAACAATAAAACAGGGAGGATGGGGAGATTGCTCAGAAGTTAAAGGTGCTTGCTTGCAAAGCCTGCTAGCCAGGGTTCAATTCCAAAGTACCCATGCAAAGCCAGGTTCACAGATTGGCGCATGCCTTTAGAGTTCTCTTGCAGTAGTAGGAGGTTCACACTATGGCCTCGAATTCATAGCAATCCTCCTACCTGAGGATTGTGTTCATAATGTGTCTCTCAGGTGCGTACAGGGCATCCAAGTAATAATATGGAAGACTAGAAACAACCTCAGTGTGAACCAGTGGCAAACATCAAAATAAGAATGAGTAGGCATTATCCCCAAAGAGGGAAATTAATAAAAAAACTTCAGAAGACCATAAAAGAAGTAATCTTCCAAACAAGCAAACA
Source organism: Zapus hudsonius (assembly GCA_004024765.1). Taxonomy (NCBI): domain Eukaryota; kingdom Metazoa; phylum Chordata; class Mammalia; order Rodentia; family Dipodidae; genus Zapus; species Zapus hudsonius. Next base: position 47,457 of record PVHP010007878.1, read on the forward strand.
AAACAGCCAAAACTGCAGATGTGGGGATCTGTGATGTGGTGTCAGCCACAGATCCAGCACCCAGCTCAGCTTCAAGTCCTGGGCCACAGAGGAAACTGCCTAGGGACCCAGTGCTGGTGTAAGTGGAAATGGAAATGTGAAGTTGAAAGGTCCCCAGGAGACCTCAGGCAAGTAGCAGATGAGGGGCTTGGAAATTTTGAAATTAAGAGACTCTTCCCTCATTCTGCCACAGTCCAGAGGAGAAAGCAACCAGGGAATGCAGGAATGGATTAGACAGCAACAAGAGAATTCTCCAAAAAGAATAACTGCTAAGTACCCACAACCACAAAGCTTGCAATAGAACTTAGGGCAGTGGCCTGACCTCAGAAATAAGACTCCAAAGGTAGAACAGAACCTCCTATCCCAACAGAAGAGAGAAATCCCAGTGGAGGAGATGCCTTTCCAGGAGCTGAGGAAATTCAGATGAGAGACTCATATCAGGCTGGTCAGTTTCCAAATCCTAATCACTACGCAGAACACTCTTTCTATATATCCATCTCACTAGGTATGTATGTGATGTATGTTCAGGTGTGCACATGCTACATTTTTCAGCTTTTAAAATGGGGGCTGGGGATCTGAACTCAGCTTCTCAGAGTTGTGCAGAAGGCACATTATCCATTGAGTCATATCCCCATCCCTTCATCTATCCTTTTTTTTTGGGGGGGGGGTTGAGGTAGGGTCTTGCTCTAGCCCAGGCTGACCTGGAATTCACTATGTAGTCTCAGGATGATCTTGAACTCACAGTGATCCTCCTACCTCTGCCTCCCAAGTGTTGGGATTAAAGGGGAGCACCACCATGCCCGGCCATCTATCCTATTTTTAACACTCAAAGTCGTCTTAGCAGGACAGCTTGGCTCCCACTCAACTCTTGTCCTCCATTGTGTCCTGAGTGTGAGTGTGTGTCTGTGTGTATGTGTGTCTGTGTGTAGGTGTGTGTATCTGTATATGTGTGTGTCTGTATATGTGTGCATGTGTGTGTATGCGTGTGTATATGTGTGTGTATGTGTGTATATGTGTGTGCATGTGTGTGTCTGTGTGTATGCGTGTATATGTGTGTAGGTGTGTGTATGTGTATATGTGTGTATGTATGTATGTGTGTCTGTATATGTGTGTGCATGTGTGTGTATGCGTGTGTATATGTGTGTGTACATATGCACTTTGTTTTTGCTTCGTGTGTGTTGTTCCTTTTTTGGTTTTCATTTTCTCCTTATTCTTTCTCTCTACCTTTTCCTCTCCCAAAGAACATAGTCTGTTCTGGTTTTTAGGAACTCTGAACCTCAGTCCCCTGAGATGAGACTGTTCTGTATTATTAGATTGCATTACACTCATCTCCCTTCTGTCTACCTTTTGCCCAAATTCCATCACCCTCTCCTGACATTCCTTGGCCCCTAGAGCTGTCCCTCATGTTTACAGAACATTTAACCCAAACACTACAGAATGCATATCCTTTCCGGCAGCCCATGGAATTTTCTCTAAAATAGATTGCATATTAGGATACAAATAAGGTCTCAACAAAAAAAGGAAAATTGAAATAATTTCTTATTTGATCTGATCACAATGGAATAAACTACAGAAAATATATAAACTCATGGATATTTTAAAAATATTTTTTTCATGACAGGGTCTCACTCTAGCCCAGACTGATCTGGAACTCATTCCGTCCAGGCTGGCCTTCAACTCATGGCATTCCTCCTACCTCATCCACCTTAGTGACTACAGAGTAAGTTTCCTGCCAGCCCTGGGCTTGTGAAACCCTATCTTGGAAAAGCAAAACAAAACAGACAAACAAAAACAAACGGTTCTGGAGAAATGTCTTAGTGGATAAAGCATTCTTCACTCAAGCCTGCTTACCTAAGTTCAGTCCTCACACCCCCATATAAAAAAGTCAGAAGGTGGGGCTGGAGAGATTGCTCAGTGGTTAAGGTGCTTACCTGCAAAGCCTAACAACCCAGGCTCAAATCCCCACATAAAGCCAAATGCACAAAGTGGCACATAAATCTGGGGTTCTTTTACAGTAACCGGAGGCCCTAGTGTGCCCTTTCTCTCTGTCTCTTTCTATCTCTCTCTGCTTGCAAATAAATAAATAAAAATATTAAGAATAAAGCCAAGAAGGTGTGGTGGCTGCCTGTCACGGGTGCCAGTGCCCACAGTAGTTCTAGTGACATAACCCAGGGTCAAGATCCCTTTGGTTCATTGTGTCGGAACTACCAAACCTTTCAAGCTCTCCGCCTGATTCACAGCCATCACTGCTGGCTCAGCCCAGATCAAGTGAGAGCTGCAGGCCATCATGACAGGACTGACACAGATCAAGTCCAACATCAATGTCCTCTTGGTTCGCCGGGAGCAGATGACTGGCAAGAAGCGGGGTGATAGCAGTGGTGGTGGTAGTAGCCAGCCTCCTGCCCTCCAAGAAGACACCACTCCAGAGGCAGGCACACACTGGGGAGAAGCCTAGACTGGAGATGATGGTGACAGAGGAGAGTTGGGGACACGAAGGACAGGGCCTTCAGTAAACTGCTGGCTAGGCCAGGTGCCCAGCCATGGATGCCAGTCTGTAGTGGGTGCCAGAGGAAAGCTTACTTTTTAAAAATATTTATTTGAGAGAGAGAGAGAAAGAGAGAGAGAGAGAGGGGAGGGAGAGAGCGAGAGCGAGAGCGAGAGCGAGAGAGAGAGAGAGAGAGAGAGAGAGAGAGAGATTAAGAGATAATGGGCACACCAGGGCCTCCTGCCCCTGCAAACAAACTCCAGAAGCATGTACCACTTTGTACATCTGGCTTTACATGGGTACTAGAGAATCAAACTCTGGCCTATAGGCTTTACAGGTAAGCCCTTTTAACCGCTGAGCCGTCTCTCCAGCCATCTTACTTTTTAATTTTTTTTACTTTTTAACATTTTATTCATTTTCACATTTTAATATTTTATCCATCCATTTCCCCCAAATTTTCATAATTTCATTTTTCTTCACAGATAAACAAAATTCCATCGTATAAATTATCCTTTTATCAGTTGAAGGGCATCTAGGCTGGTTCTATTTCCTAGCTATTGTGAATAGAACAGCAATAAACATGAATGAGCAAATTTCTCTATGGTAATGAGTCGAGTCCTTAGGGTATATGCCAAGGACTGGAATTTATTTATTTATTTATTTATTTTGCTAGAGAATTTTAAAGCTAATCCCAGATGTCATGTCGTTTTATTAAATTATGTTAATAATGTATGATGACACTTATTTGTAAAGGTTAGATGGAAAATATTTTGAATTCTCCATGAAGACTTCTTTAGCTAAAAGAATGGCATATAACCAACAATTAATTTAATTTTTTTGGGGGGGGGTTTGAGGTAGGTTCTCGCTCTAGTCCAGGTTGACCTGAATTCACTCTGTAGTCTCAGGCTGGCCTTAAACTCCTGGCGATCCTCCTACCTCTGCCTCCCGAGTGCTGGGATTAAAGGCGTGAGCCACCATGCCCGGCTGTTTATTTAATTTTTAAAATGTCCGCCTTCATTTCGAAACGGAGTCATGTGGGAGTTAGGACTGTAATAAAAATGATTTTGTGACTGTAACTAAAACTCATGGCCATCCATGATCCAGCACACCATGCTGCTTTCTTTGTGGGATTCTCTTTTGGTTTTTTCACTTGGGCCATTTTCTCATTTTTTTTTTCCTTTTCCCTTTTTTTTTTTTTTTTTGGAAGAGCTATTGAAAATGGTTAGTAAATAAGTTCCCCTTTTCTCATTTCTCTGAGTGATAAGCCTGCAAATGTGAACAGGAAAGGACAAGCTATGATTTAATATGGTGTCTTTTCTAATTCAAATGACAGTTAACTTTTCTGTGCACCCACGACTTGGTAATAGCATTTAAAACATGAGTAGATTATAATATATTAGGGTAGGTTGAGAAGTTCTGTACATTAGTTCTAGGAAAGTTGCTAAGATACATAAATAAATGATGTTCTTAGCTGTCAGAAAACATAAATAATCCTCACCCACCGAGGCAAAAGCCTAGTTATTTATTTCTAGATTGACAGCTACTATTTTGCCTTAAGTATCTATTTTCTAGGTAGTATGGAAATCTGTGCTGCATTTTAATAAATGTTTCATTTATCTGCACTGTGTGGGACCTGAAAGCTCTTCTCCTGTTTAATGAATAATACTGTGCTTTCAGAAAACTGGTTTGACAAAGTCCTTTCATGACGCAGTGTTCCATGCCCCTCTGTTAAAAGAGTCTCAGCAAGAAATGGAGGTGGGCTGGAGAAATGGCTCAGCAGTTAAGAGGCTACACAGCAAAGTCGAACAACCCAGGTTCGATTTTCCAGTTTCCATGTAAAGCCAGATGCACAAAGTGGTGCATGCATCTGGAGTTCCTTTGCAGCAGCTGGAGGCCCTGGAGTGCCCATTCTCTCTGCCTCTCTTCTCTCTGCTTGCACATAAACAAAATATTTCTAAAAAGAAGAAATGGGAGGAGTACTGCCTGCAGCTGGGTGGAGATTGGCAGGGACAGGATGGGACCCCATCTGAGGAGCTGAGAAGCAGCAGTTTGGGTGGCTGGTCTGAAGACTTTCGGAAACTGCTTTGCAGAGTACAAGCATTTGTTCCTTGTCTCGAGGGTGGCTGGACCAGGAAGAGTGGAGGGTGGTGAAGGCCCTTGCAAGGCATTGCACACACCGCTCTCTAGTCCTACGCTGTCCAGTGAGGGGTAGGGGAGTGGGTAGGGGAATCAGCCTCAGTAGCTTTCTGCCACTTAGAAATGGGGTTTGTCCAAATTAAGACATGCTGTAAGTGAGAATAAATGCCAAGTTTTATTGTGGAAAAGGCATGTGAGATACTAATAGTCTCCATATTGATTGCATTTTGAAGTGATTTGTGTTTAAGTTAATTTTAAGTACGTACCTTTGAAGATCAGTTTGAGGTTCTTAGAAAAAGCAGATTTCTTGTATAACCTCTTCTCCCCACATAAGAGTAGCCTCCCCTCCATCAACATCCTACACCATGGTGGTTCATTTGTAATAACTTGTGAGCTAAAGTTGACATAGTCTCACTCAGAGTTACCCGTAGTTTGTATTAGGGGTCACACTTTTATGCTCTATAGGTTTTAATAAATGTATGGCATATATCAGCCATTGTAGAAGCATCCAAAATAGATCCACTGCATTATAAATCCCTGTGCATGCCTACTCATTCTTCCTCCTTCCAAACTCCTGAAAATCACTATGTTTTTGAGGTAGTCTTATTCTAGCCGTGTCTCATCTGGAATTCATTATATAGTCTCAGGGTGGCCTTGAACTTGAATTTATGACCACCCTCCTACCTCAGCCTCCCTAGTGCTGGGAATAAAAGGCACTCACTATGCTGCCTGCCTATCACTGATCTTTTTGATCATCTCTACAGATTTGCCTTTCTTATGAACATCATATATTTGCGTTACCTTCTCTCAGTCATATGCATATAGGTTTCCTTCATATCTTTTTAGTGTGTGTGTGTGTGTGTGTGTGTGTGTGTGTGTGAGAGAGAGAGAGAGAGAGAGAGAGAGAGAGAGAGAGAGAGAATGAGCAGCAGGGCCTCTTGCTATTGCAAAGGAACTCTAGACACATGCACCATTTTGTGCACATGGTTTTGCATACTGGGGAATTGAACCCTGCCTGGCAGACTTTGCAAGCAAACACCTTAAACCACCGAGCCATTTCTCCAGCCCCTTCATGTCTTTTCATGCCTTTGTTGACATTGCTTTTAGCTCTAAATCATATATCATTGTATGAACGGACTGTAGTTTATTTATCCTGAAGTGATAGTATTTTAATTAAAAGTCTACTACATAAAATCAATTATTAAATTATTTCCACTTGTTCTGCTTTCCTTTGTTTGGTGGTTAGTAACAAAGAACTACAGTGAATGTCTGCTGGGCAGCTCTGCCCTAGACTTTGGCCCACAGTGCTCTCAGCTACCATCCATCACCTCAACAACCTTCCCATTGGAACACCTACCTGGAGTCTATTGCTTCCGACAAAGAATGTTCCTCTCTAAGACTTTCTGCTCTGTTTTGTCTCTTCGGATGTCTCCAAGCTGCTCAGGATTAGCCACTTCCCAAATGACATGTGTGTTGTGTAGTCAGAATGAGATGACATTGACAGATCCAGTCTCTTACCTGCACCGAGCTCTTGGGCTCATATGAAAATGTATTCTTGTGGCTTGTTCACTAACCCAAGCCGTTTTCATAGGAGAGACAAGAGCATTAGGAGTTAAAAATACTGTTGTTAGAGGACTTCGAATTTATCTTATGGGATTTATATTGATATTGTTTCTGAAAATAATTGGAATAGGAGTTCATTCAGTTATAATCTGACTTTTTCTTCTTTTGTGTGAGCTCTATTATCTCAATGGGACAATATTGTCCCTAAATGAGAAAATATTGGTTCTTTGCAAGTGAAAAGGCTTACTCTCCTCTAAAGCATATATCTATTTATGTATATATACATATATACAATATATCTGTGCAGCTGTGGATTAAAATTTCCCATGGGGTAAGTGTTCTATAGAGGGTTTACTATGAAAGGTGGACAAACAGGGTTTATGTGTACTAGACAGACATTCCCAGAATGCCCACATGACTACTGACCTTTTAATTTAGACTGGTTAAACTCCAAAGTTTCCCCAGGACAGAAAGGAATATAAAATAGAGAAAAAGTATCGGAAGACGTAACATTTATATCACAGTCCTCTCTACCTACCTCTGTATACGGTTCTACTCTAGAGACCCAAACAAAAGGGTGTTAAAAATATCACCAATTGTCAGCAGCAGTTTGCTTCATCATCCTCTCTCTCTCTCTCTCTCTCTCTCTCTCTCTCTCTCTCTCTCTCTCTCTCTCCACACACACACACACACATTAGGTGTTCACTGAACTACATTTTTTTCAAATGTCTTCTCGTTCAGTTTTCTTGCTTGTTTTGTAGCCCAGGCTAGCCTTTAACATCCTCAGCCTCCCTCGTGCTGGGAATGCAGTGTGCACCACCACACCCAGCTTCAAATGTCTTCGAGATGCCAACATCTGAAGTGAAAGTTGTGGTAAAATGCCATCACACCCTGCCTCTACCCACCTGCGGTACTCCTGTGGGGCTCCAGGGAACCACAGGTTATCACATATGGAATCTTTGGACGAATTCTCCTTCAGATAGCTTCCTTCACACAGCACCGTAGCCTGGAGAATTCCCAGAAGTGTTGGAGTTTCACTTCCTATGGGAAGTATTCCCTGACCACCCAACCCCACTCAGTAAGACTCCCAAATCTATTTCCTTTCTAGTCATTTATCCTCACACATTGTTACACTTGTGCATTAAGCTTATCTATCTTTTCTGACTGTTAAAGAGTGTGTGGGCACACATGTGTGGATGTGCATGGAGGTTGGCATTGGGTATCTTTCTCTTTTTTAAAAAATATTTAAGAGAGAGAGAGAGAGAGAGAGAGAGAGAGAGAGAGAGAGAGAGAGTATAAGAGTACACCAGGGCCTCTTGCCATTACAAGCAAACTCCAGGCGTGGTGCATGGGTCACATTGTCCATACTGGAGAATCAAACCCAGACTGACCAACTTTGCAAGCAAGTGCTTTTAGATGCTAAACCATCTCCCCAGCTCTCAGGTGTCTTTGTCAATTCTTCTCTGGTTTATTTACTTAGAAAGGGTCTCTCACTTGAACCCAGAGCTCACCAGCTCAACTAGTTCAGCTGGCCAGCTTGCCCTGAGGATCCTCTGCCTCTGTGGCTGCTGAGATTGCAAGTGGAATATCACACCCTCCTGGTGTTGTAGAAATATTCCAGTAAGAGTGGAAGAGGGGGCAGAAAGATTGTGAGAGCCGTGGTGGGGGAGACTATCCAGAGGCATGGCAC
>PVHP010007879.1:0-55250 GCA_004024765.1 Zapus hudsonius
GCAGCAGGCGTGCTCTCCTCCCAGCTGTTTTCTGCGCTGTCTGAGCTGTGGCTTCGCTAATGGCCATGGGATGGCAGCTGAGCTTATGCTATGCCAAGGTGCACTGCGAAAATCACCTTGCTTTTCACCCCACTCGGAAGAAGCTGAGGTAGAGCAGTTCAACAATTTGACCAGATCTTGATGCCAGTCAAACGTGGCTTGCAGGTATGACCCTGCCATGCGCCGTGGCTCAGCTTTGCACAACCCACTTTAGTTTCCTGTTCCTCAGCAGGAAGTGAAAATTCAAATGAATTCCTTGGCCCTTTTTCCACCGCTGAAGATTTAGATAATTGCTTTTTGGTTAATGTTCTCATCATGTCAGACTTCTTGTCCTCAATTCTCTCATCTTTAGCAAAACGGCTTCCCCAACTACTGATGTGGACTTGGAGAGTTGTTGCATAAGATTGATATGAACTTGTATATATATATATCGTCTATCATCTATTGTAAATATTCCAGCCATCATCTACCCTCGATCAGGCATTTGCCATCAGTCTGTGTATCATCTACTATGTACCTGCCAACCCCTCTCTCTACCCGTCCATCAGTTATCAGTTATCTACTGATACTTACTGCCACTTATCTATCTGCTGTCTATGCGTCCTGCTATCAATAACTGCCATGTGTTTGTCACCCATGTCTTCTCATGACTCTTCTCTGTCTACATATTCAGCTATGCCCACCATGTTTAGTCTCTAATCATATCTCTCATCCAGTAGCTACCTACTTATCCTAACTACTTATCGAGTTTTCTATCTTTCCAGAGAAGGATGGTCACTTCCTTTCCTCCAAGGATTTGGCACTAAGATATATACTTCCTGATGGATTTGCACAGATCGGTGTTAGGATAGGGGGAAGATGAGCCAAAATGGTCTGTGAGACACAGCTGAGTGTGAGAATCAATTCTTTACCTCAGTGGGGGCAGCGGGAGTTTAGGCAGAAGAGACAGAGCACTAGCTCATTCCTGGTGTCCTGATTCTCTCTGGACCCCAGCCCTAGGCTCAGGAAAGGGGTTTTTCAGCTCTGTTCCAGCATGTTGGAAGGACCCACCATGGTGCTTACTTGGTAGTGGGGCAGGCAGCAGTCTGTCCTTATGCCCACATTGGATGTGGACAAGGCTCAGAGTGGCTGTGACTTTTTCAGGCTTTAAAGCTCATAAATGACAGAGACCAATCATACTTAAATAGAATGAAACCCAGGAGAAATGGCATACACCTAGAATTCCTGTGGTACCCCCAAACTTCAACTTAATCAGAGTCAGATAAAATTAGTTGCCAAATTTTCCCTTTGTGGCTTGTAAAAAGATATTAAACCCAACCACAGTGTTAGCATACACTTCCATACATGTGCACATGGGTGCTTGCACACACACACACACACACACACACACACCCCCACACACACACATTACGGAGCAGCAGAGGAGATAACCACTGAACCATGCTTCTCGTTATACTTCTACCATCTAACACGATAAGTTAAAAATCTCAGAATTTTGAAAAAACAAAATAAATTCAGGCTTGGGGTAAACAACGCTTTGAAAAAAGTGAAAGGAGGGTTTGAATTTACCCTCGCTAGCAGACTCTTTACTAGCAACTCTGGAGGAAAACCTAAAGGTGGTAACTTAAAAACAAAACCTGTCTAAGCCAGGAAGCCAGTGGCCGGCTGAAGCTCCACGTGGCTGTCACTGCCATGTGCAGAAGACATCTGGATGCCACGATGATGGCTTGAGGCCTGATGCATTTTAGATGCGTGCCTCAGACCAGTCTCAGCAATCCTGAGACACACGTAGGCTTGCTCTTAATGTCATCGCTGCGTGGAGTGGGAACCCCAGATAGTGGGGGAGAAGAATCACAGAATGTCCTGCAGGAATCCCTCCTCTTGAGATAGCGGCTCCTTCTTCCCCTGGAAACCCACGAAGATGCAAACCCAAGAAGGGAGACTTGCGGACACCATATGGAGATTTATGTGGTAGAGCTCTGAAAGTCACGTCTAGTCAATGAAATTCTAATTCAGATTTCTCTGCCTTTCTCTCTCTCTTTCTCAGACACACACACACACACACACACACACACACACACACACACACACACACACACACACACACACACCAAAGAGCAACTCTGTTAACTCCCATTTAAAATGAACTTTGAATGGTAGCTCTTTAATAAAACTCATCACCGTGAGTCTGTGCTTTATGGCAGGAAGCGATTTTATCTTACTAATGTGCATAGCATCCCTAACAATACAGCTGGGACTTTAATTCATATTTAAAAAATAATTGAAGAGGAGCTAGTAACTTGATAAAGGAAAGAGATATGCAACTCTCGGAAGACGAATTGAGGAAAATGAGAAGCAAAGGCTGAAAGGAAGGTTGCCATAGCAACTTCTGGACCCACCTTCTCCCTACAGTGACAGGAGAGGTCCGAAGGGCCCTGGGTCCCAGTTGGCTCCAGTGGAATTGAAGAAGTGAGGCTTTCTTTGGAAATTCTATCCCAAAGCATCGGCTCGCTTTTGCAGACCTCTTTCAGCTACACTTCCTGGTTTTAATCTTCTTTTCCTCCCAGGACCCTTTTCAATCTGCCTTCATTCCTGCACTGCCTGTCTGTCCACCCCATCTTTTGCTGGGAATTTTATTCTTTCCCACTTAAATGGAATTGAGTTTTTCATTTTATCATGACTCTGGAGTGTGCAGGCAATACATGCATTTTAAAATGATGGCAATCAAACCTCAATCCGAAGAGCTGTAGATTTATTTGGAACATTCTCCAGGGACAAGTTCAGAAGTAGAAGAGCCACAATCCTCTGTGTATCCTCCTGCAGGAGAGCGGTGACGATCAGATCCACTCTCCAGGGCACCTGAAGTCAGAGGGGGAGGGGGCAAGATTGAACCCCACTGCGAGCCTAGGCTATTATGGGCTTTATTATTATCAGCAAGGGCTTTATTTATGTTCGGCAAGAACTTGACTCAGAGGAACCAGGCCTCATGTAATTGAAATTACTGAGGAGACCGAGGGAGGGAGAAGGTAATCACCATTCTCCGTGGTTATCTCAGATAGAGTCAAGGGGCATAGGTCAGAGAGAAGCATTGGTGGGTAAGTTCTGAGCCCTGACCTCCACCCTGGCCTTGTCCCTAATGCCTTGGTCACTTATCTTTTATCTTTTGCTCTACCCAAAAGGAAAGTTATTACATCAGGAATGAGATTCCTACTTGCCTTTCCATGAGTCATTGTAACCATTATGTCTCAGGGACTCACGTGCATTCCTAATCAGTGTGCATATTCCTCGAAAGCTCGAGAGAGATCTACCCCATCACCCAGTTCTGTCTTCCTGGGTTTTTAGCTAAAGGATTCTTACTCTGCATAACACAGAGATACACGCACATCAATGTTTTGCAGCACCGTTCATGATAGCTAAGTGAGGAAACCAACCTAGGTATTTATCAGAAGAGGAATGGATAAGGAAAATGTCTTGCTTTGGCATTTTATTTTTGTCTCTACTATCTGGAGGGTGGAATGTCTGGGGTTTGACACTTTAACATATTTTTTGAGCATCTACTTCTTTCCCTGTCTCTTGACTAATTGCCCTTGTAATTCTGATACCATTCTTGCCAGTTTCTGCTATTTATTCCTTAGTTATAATGCAAGCTTCTTTCTTCATCGAAGATGCTGATTGGACTGTGCCAAGCAGTGAAGTGTGGAAGCTCACACACGAGCCAATATAAATGATCTGCCATTGATTGTGGCTTGAAATGAACTAGATGGAGATTTAGCCTGAGCTGGTTGATTTCCCAAATGAATCGGTATTGATAACAATGAGTTCTAGATGTTTTCATAAAATATGGCCAAATAGATCTGGTGGGACAAGTGCAACTTCTGTCATCACAAGTGCACAAAGCCAGTGGGCGTGGGCACCTGACTCCCTGTAGGCTCCCCAGCATCCTGGCGAAGCCCAATATCTCACGACATGGAGATTCCCTAGCTTTTCACAGGAAAAGTGCATCCTAGGGAGTGAAACAGGCAGGGAAGACTTCCTTCAAGTTTGTTACTGTATTTGAGGTGCTTAAAATATGAAATTTCAACTCTTCTGTAGACAAGGGGAGATACAAGCAATGATAGAAGAATGAGCAAGCAGAAGAGATCTGGATGACACCAGTCAGGGCTGGTCCTGTGACAAGGCCATCTGTGCTTGCTGACACGTGTCCTACAGGGCCCAGGTCTCCCAGAGATCCTGAGACAGGCTCCCCATTTCTGAATGACCAGAACTGAGAGGATGGCTCCTCATCTTGAGGAGGGTGGTTCTGGTTGTAAAGCTGGCAAGAGTTTGCCGGGAGGTTTCTACGTCCAAGGCACAGAGAGATAAGCCACAAGGGCAAGTCTACTGAAGTAACTGAACCAAGGAAAGGGGTGTCTGGGGCCAAGGGTCAGGAGGAAGTCTGTCTAAAATGTAGTCCTACCAAAGGTACTCTTGCAAGCTTAACAGTTCTGATGAAAATGTGATATGTGGAAAGAGGCAATTTCCTGCAAAACGTGTGTCATTAATCATTGGTCTCTGGCACAAAATACAAGGATGAAATAATCTTTGCCTAAGAAAAATGGCTTGGGCAGCAAAGCCAAAAGACAAACATTGAAATGAAAATAAGCAGAATAGGACAGCATCCCGGAAACATGCAGGGAGTGGCAAGGCCAGAAAGAGCGACTGAAATCCACATTCCTTTGGGAGACATATTTTTAGATTATTGATGTGCACGTGTGTGCATGCGTGTGTGGGTACTCCAGGGTGACTTGCTGCAAATGAATTCCAGATGCATGAACCACTTCTATGTACAGTGTTAGGTAGATGTTGGGGAATTGAACTCAGGTTGGCAGGCTTTGCAAGCAAGTACCTTTAACCACAGAGCAATCTCTAGCCCTATTTTATTGTTTTTTAAGATTGTAAATGTTAATTTGTTTCATGACTACACATATGTTTTGTCTCTTTTTGTTTTATAATTCTTTATTTGAAGCCAACAGATAATGTGACATAAGGAGTCCAAGAGCCTGGCTTTTCCAGTGGGCAGCTTTGGTGTTTCTGAGGCAGACATCACAGCTGGTATGGCTGTCAGGAAGCCTGGAGGGGCATGATTCGTTCTGTCTCTGTGAGTCCAAGGAGCCCTCTGAGGAAAGGCCATGGTCCTTCTGCAGGGCCCTTAACTTCTTGAAAGGCCATTGATTAGTTGGTCTCACCTCTTTCTGAGTTTGGCCTTAGAGGGCTCAACAATTTGTACAAAATAAATATTTTTAAAAATGCTTCTTTCCCTTGTTCCCTAAGTTACGGATGCCAGTAGAATGTGGTTTCTTTATTTTGGCTTGTGTGTGTGTGTGTATGGGTGTCCATAGTGTAGTGTGTCATGTGTGGTGTATACACATGTATGTGTCATTGCGGTGCCCCATATTCTTGCCTACAGTGGGGTCCTTCACCTGCGGTGGCTGGAGTGGGATGCCAGTTGGTCTGTCTGCTCCATTGTTCTTCCACCAGGTCTTATGTCTAAGCTGGAGTCTCTCTCTCTCTCTCTCTCTCTCTCTCTCTCTCTCTCTCTCTCTCTCTGCTTCTGGAGCTTGTGGGGCTCAGAAGATCCTCTGCTCTCCTGATGTCCACAGACACATGTGGACACAACCAGCTGTTTCATGCGGCATGGAGATTTGAACCCCAGCCGTCTTAGGTCCTCCCGGGCCCTCGTGCTTGCACAGGAGGGACACGTAACTGATGAGCCACCTCTCCAGCCTGAAAAGAATGCTTTGTACTATCACGAACTATGCTTGCTCAATTTATTTTCTTTAATTTGAATTAGACTTTTTCACTTATTAGCTTGTGTTTCTGTATTTAATATTAATGTTATCTTTTTAACTTAACTAGACTTTGAAAATCGTATTGAACAGCTAGCTGCCTTTTGTATAGTGGATAGATACTTCAGAAATTTTCCACATTTTTATTAGCATAGTTTTTTGGGTTTCTGAAATATGAAATAGTAAATTACATTGCATATTCATGTTGCCATATTTTTATCTGCTAAAAATAAAATGCATTGTCATTTTACATGAGATAAAAATGTTTGTTCATATGTAAACATTATTTTTTTTAAATTTTTTTAAAAAATATTTTATTTATTCATTTTTCAAGCAGAGAGAGAGAGAGAGAGAGAGAGAGAGAGAGAGAGAGAGAGAGAGCGCACACCAGGGCCACCACGTTGTGGATCTGACATATGTGGGTACTGGGGAATTGAACCAGGGGCCTTAGGCACCAGAGGCAAGTGCCTTAACTGCTGAGCCACCTCTCCAGCCCTAAACATTATATTTTTTAGGTAAAATTTTTATCTTTTTAATGTGCCCAGGAAGTTATAAGTTGGTTCTATAAAGATGACTCCTGCATTGAGGTATGAATTTCTTCTTCTGTATTATCATTTCTTTTATTTTTATTTTTAATTTCTTTAGGTGAGAAATGTACTTTTGTTTCTGTGACCATCCTTTCAGATTCCTTTGTTCCCTCAGTGCAATCTACAGTGTCAACTGTAGAAAAGAGAAAAGTTCCTTGTGGCCCTCAGTTCTGGAAGTTTCTGTCCTGATCAGTCGCTCCTATTGCTGTGGGCCTGTGATGAGCAAACACATCCCAGTAAAAGCACAGTCTGACAAAAGCCACAACCTGTGACTCACCAGGAAGCAACAAAGATAGAAGAAACCAGAGAAAGAAGCCTCCAGAGAGGCATGAAAACTTGCCACCACCTCATGAAGGTTCCATCTCCCAAGTGAAAATCAGCCTTTGGGGGACATTCACCATCACAAATGAAGTAGTGTTTTGCTACAGCTTCCAAAGCTGCTAGATGCACATGGGATTTTCCACTCTTGCTGTAGTTATAATGATTGGTGTGGGTTTTATTTATGGCTTTGAAAGTTAAACATTTTGTACAATTTTATAAGAACAACTGTGTATAGCTATAGTAAAAATCATATCAATGTTTGTCCCCTCATAGAAATATGAAATCAATAGAAAATACATTAAAGATGACTGATCAGTCTTTCTCTTCCAGATATAAGAAGTGTGTCATGTGACACTGAGCTGGTTGTCCGCTCCTAACAGTCTCCCTGGCAGAGTGACAGGATGAAGATCTATTTCATATATGACATCATTGTCTGGGAGAGTCACTATGAGGACTTCTTGATACTCTCCTATTTTTCAAATTTCTTTAAGGAACACGATTAAGGTGTCTTAGTGTCAGGGACTAGGTAGAGCTTTTCTTCATTCCAGTATTTTCTACTTGGTGTCATGTCCCACTTGACTCTTTATGTTCTCCGTGATTAATAATTGTACCTCGGTGGGCGTTAGTCACAGGACACACAAACTAATAACATTCAGAGCTCCTTTGAAACCACAGGAGAATTGTGTTCTGGCTGGTGCTCTGTGCTCCATGACTGGAGAGGACTGGACAGCAACCATCTCTGCCACCGTCCCACATGACCAGAGCGCCACGGAAACATTGTGTGACAGGCCTGGCATCAACCTCACCCATTCACGATGAATTCTTAGCACAATTGGCCTTTAAGAAAGGGGAACAATCTTCATGGCTTGAGAATTGTTGTGATGCCATAATTGCTACGGTGATACTATCATTGGTAGGAAATTGAGTCCCAAGGAGCGTGATGCACCGTCATCGTATCTGTGAAACTGCCATAATCATGACCAAATCCAATCTGGTCTGTCCTTGTGTGTGGAAGGTTGGGACACCACTGGGTGACTGTCAGGGGTTACTGCTGAGATGAGCCATAGCTTCTGTTCAGATTTATTACTTATTCGCAAAGATTCATTTAACTGAATTACTGTTGGAAATAGTTCTCTGAAGGCGATTCAGGTGTGATCGCACCCTTCCAAGTTTTGCTGATATGGATAATGCTTGGGTGTTCTTATGACTGGATACATATTGTCTCTGAGGATTGTTATACATCACTGGTGAAAACAATACCAGTTGTTTGGAAGACAGTTTGATATACATCAATCAAGGGCACAAGATGCCTTTATAATTTACCCAAGAGATGGGTATATACACACATCTATATACACACATATGTTGTACAGTTTATATAGAAGCATCCCTTTAAGTATATATACATTATGCAGTTTACATACAAATATATCATAAGTTTATACATTATGCATTTTATATACAACTATAACATCTGAAAGTGCAAATAGTTAAGACAGGGCAGTTTGTATACACATATCAAAACATACCAAAATTTTGGGTTTGACGACTATACCCCAACTGTCTAGAATAACATCCTTGTTCTGAGGACACACCTGGAGAAACTTCAGGGATGCCTCCAATGTATTCTTGGTCAGGATGGAATTAGGGAGAGATAGAGACGTTGTAAAATAAATGGGACACGGCACAGTGAAATGCAAATGAGGGAATATGGAATAGACAGTATGGTGAACTTTTGGTGAACTTTGACTATGAAAAAGTAAATCTCTAAGTCTAGTGGCCATGGTGAACAGACTTCATTTCCCCAGCTTTGCCCTGGAGCATGGAACCTTGGGACACTTCTCTCCTTGTGTCTATCAGAAGGGAGGCTGATGGGAGCTTCTGTTTCTAGCGTTGCCTTTCCCTCCAGTTTATGTGGACAACTTCTGTCGTCTCCGCCTTGCATGGACCTCAAGGACACAGCGCGTGCTCACACACTCTTGCTGCTGGAGCCCCCAACCACCTAATTATATTCATGTTTGTCAAGTGTGAGTGATGAAATATCCCTGCTATGTGAACTCCTTACTTCTTCATCACTCTTTCTTGGATGAACATGTCTCCTTCACCCTTTCACTTCCTTCTTCGCTGTAGGGCAACTGTACCATTTTTTTTAACAGACCTTCATATTGGAGTTCAGAGTATAACACAGTGGAGGGCTTTGACATTTTCATGAAGTCACAAAATACCAATAGTGTCTTAAATTTTTCAGAAAATCACTGCTATAGATTATGGGTAACCCACAATCTAGTAAAATTCTTGCATACATTAGCTATGGTATCTAATAATGTATATAAAGTATACCTTTGTTTGGTGTGATGACTTATATTGATAATCACCTCAACAGGATTTAGAATCACATATCAGGAATTATTTGGATTAGGTTAATTGAGGTTGACCTTAACTATGGGCAGCACTATTCCATGGGCTGCGGTCATGAACTAAATAAAAAGGAGAGAAATGGTTGAGCCATAGCTTTCCACCGCTCTCTTCTGTTTCTTCACTCTTAGACTGAAAGTGAGCAGCTCCTACCACCATACCTTCCCAGCTATGACAGGCTGATATTTTGTCCCAGCAATGAGACATTAACTATATAGATGGTTTACATGAGCTACATATTAATATTTATTACCTATTTACATAATATTTTGCTGCATCATCCTGAGTTTATTGTTAAAAATCTGCCCCTATACCCTGCATCTTGATCAGTGTAATAAGTTTGTATAGGATTGAATCATTATGTTGCCTGCATTCATCTTACCTCATGTGTAGGTTAGAAACTTAGTAAATACACCTCAGAAATGTGTGCACATTTATGTAGAATGAAGCATCTCCAGGGATCTTTCAAACCACATGTTCGGCAGACAGTGGGTGCTCAAATACACATGATTGTCCAAGGGTATCTAATTTTCTAGAACAATGGACAAAAGGTGAAAACTTTTGTTTCCACTGATAAAGCACAAATAATAGAAAACAGCACCTGGAGCTTAGTCAATTTACTCAAGTCCATAAAACACATTAGCCTGGGCTAACCTGCTAATAGTTATCATAATTGCAATAAAGCATTGACTCATTTGCCATTCTGTGTGAGCCAGCAGTCCCGGTATAGGCATGATTCACTGACGTGGCAGGGCGCTGTTGCTAAAGCACTTCACGGTGAGAAGCCGGAGGCTGAGGTTCTTGCTCATTGAACTGGCCATTGGGGGGGGGGACAGTCAGGTACTTCCTCCCACCGTCATCATCACAGGGGTTGGAGAGGTCATTCAAGCTGCAGACATCAGGGTGTCATGGGGCTGGAGGGGTTCAGGAAGAGTCCTTGAAACTCCAAACCCTGTGCTTTTGTCTGTTTTTACCAAGGGATTGGGTAACATAAGACTGAGAAGGCTAATTCTTAAATTAGTACATTTATTCAGGGGCCGAGGGGGGCAGGGACGACTAAGTGGATCAGGGAAGGGGAAGGGATACTCCCCTAGGTCAGACAGCACATGGGGAGTCTAGAATAAGCTTGGGAAAATTTAAAAAAATCTAAAGACAAAAATGATTTTAAAAAATATCCTGGAGCCAGAGAGGGGAGGACATGATCTTAATGACATGGAGACCCCAGACTCAGACAACTAAAGAGCCAAGGAGCCTGAAGGGACTTGTTGCTCCCATGCGCCTCCTTCCTGTAGGTGTTCATTGTGTGTGATGGGCCTGGGCTCAGAGCAGGGCTCCCACACACCTGGGGGTGGGTGTGCTCGAGAGACCTGACTGGGTGAAACGAGCAGAGTGGAATTCCAGTGGAGCTGCGATGTCACCAGTGTGATGGCAGCAGATGGCACGCGACCCTGGGATGTAAGCAGCCGCTTGTGTGGCACACAGAAAAAATGTAATGTTTCTCTTATGAACCGTTTTTCTAACTATCTACCCAATAATTATCTAACTAGTTCCCTGTCATTCCCCCTCTCCTGAGAAGGCACTCTAATGCTGTTAGGGGAAGTGGACTTCCCATTGAACGAGGCCACAGCAGACCATGATGGTTAGAGTCTCCTGGAAGGGGAACTATGAAAATGCCCGAGAGAGCAACCTGTCCGTCAGACATTGACCTGGTACAAACAAAAGGATGATAAATATTAGTGACATAAATGCTGGAGCCTGTCTTGGAGACCTGTGAGGTAGGGGTGGTGGGCAGATCCATTAGATGTGGTGGGTAGTCAGCTCTGAACTGCTGATCGAGGGGTCCCGTATAGATTGAGTTAGATTGTTGCATGACCACCTGAGAGGGAACTGCCTGTATATGAGCAGAGATAAAGTTAAAACAGCAACTGAGTAACTAGGAAGACGGTAATAGGTGTAATCTTTTTCCACCACGGAAAAGCTGAGATCCACTCCCAGAACTAGTCACTGAATGGCACGCTAGGGTCTGACATGGTCTCATCTGCTTCTGTAAAGGTCTTGTAAAGCAGAGGAGACATTACTGGGAATATATAAGCAGCCATGAACTGGGATGACCGCACGTGCACCGCCTGGTGGGGCTCTGTCCATCTCCTGGCTCACATGAGAAGCAAGATATGGCATAGACTGACCTTGGTCAACAAATCTGAACTTGATTTAAGATGTGTGTGAGAAAACTTATACTCACTAATCTTGGTTCTTTTTAAGTTGTTTTACATTGGATGCTGCCGCTGCTGAGCGTTTACAAAATCACTTGCCTGCTAACTGATTAAATTGACACTTTCTTACTACACTAAAAACAAAAAAAAAGAAGATGCTGTGAGTAAACACCCCCTGCCCATCTCTCTTTCTTCTGATTGGAACAGGGTCTGGGAATGAAAATTAGGTGTGAAAAAGCCGTGTAGAAGCCAAGCAAACCTTTGCTGCCTGAACGCATCGAGAGTCCAGACTGTTCGTTACTAAATGACAACCTGGCCCAGCCTGGCTGATGGCCAGTCAACTGAGAGGAAGCTCAAGACAATCTGGGGTGCATGACAGGCCATCGGGAATTCCTATCCAAGATCCAAAGCGCTCACAGTTCTCTGGCCCTTACGGGATGCTGGAGCCATGATTGCTGGCTGCCAGTTCAAATCCCAGAAGTTGCAAAACTCTCTGCAGCCTAAAGAGATAAGAAGTCAAAGTGCAGTTCAAACAGAGACACATCAGATTTATTCTAAGGAAGGTTAGCTTTTCTATGTCAGGCCTCTTCCCCAACACAGAGGAGGAGTTGTATGTGAGCGGTAGACAGTGGGAAAGTCAGAGGTGGTTTGCACGCAGGACTCTATGGCCATCCCCTCAGATAATCATTAATCTGACATGAAGGCAGCGGAGGAAGAGAGGAGCAGGAAGCCAGAAGGGAGCGACTGTGCTGATTAATAAGATGCAGTGAGCGCAGGGCTGTCTTGTATGAGAGGAGAGGAGGAGGATAATGCCATGGCAGGCCTCTGGTCTGTGTGGCTAACCGAACGGACGTATCACCAACGGCAAGAGATGGAGCAGGGAGAAAGGGGCTCTGCAGCCCGGTCTGGAAGATGGCGGTCAGTACTCCTCCTCCCATTCATTCCAGGACCGAGCATCTTGCCCAGCAAACACCTAATCCTCAGTGTTTGTCATCTGTTTGATCCTAAAAGCGTGAATGGAGGCAGAGGTGGACAACACTGTGGGACTTTGTGCTCCTGGCTCAGGAGAGATGAGCTTCCTGTGGAGTAGAGGCTGGAGTGGGTGAGATCGTGCCTGTGTCAGCCAGACACACGTAGAAAACGCTGGCTTTCAAAAGGGAAAGCAGGTCTTTTGGCCGAGCGCACTGGCTGATGGAAGACCCCAATACTTTGATTTTAAAACATCCCTGGGCTTTTGATGTGCCACCTGATCACCCTCTGAGGCATAAACTTGAAATTGTAAATATAGATCCAACCCTTGATTTTACCTGGTTTTCAGGGAAGAAGAATAATGAACACTTAAGGGTATAACTATGATTGCCTGGAATTGAAGTGGCTGATTTTTGCCCCCAGAATCCCATCATTTCATCAGACAGTTTTTACTTTCCTTCTAATGCCTGCTTTTCTCCTGGAGAGAGTTTGAGGGAATAATGCATCTTACAGGGCACAATGTGTTTGTTTTTCTCTGTCATTGAAGTTTTACTGTTCATATTTGAGAATCAGCTCAGATGATCTGAGGTCCTGCAATTTGCTAAAAATCAATATAATTAGAGAAAAAAATTGATGTACTGAAAAAAAGACAATGCGAGGAACTATTGAACATGATTGAAATGCTAAATGAGCTACAAGTCTTCAAAGATGGGATTGAACCACTTTGGAACCCGGACTCTGCTAACAGAAATTATACTTTACAGCTCAGGTCTTTAGAATCAAACAGCAGTTACCAGAGGCCGCAGAGAGCATGTGGCTGGGGGAGGGGTACAGTTAGGAGAGTGTCAAGTTCTGGTGGGTTGTGGACAGGGGGTGCATGGAAGTGACCAGGGCTGTCAGAAAGGCAGTACCACATGAAGATGCGGTGTCCACTCAAGGACATGGGTCTCTTTACCCTGAGTTCAGCATTACACACTGCATACAGGTGAAGAAGCATCACACGCCACCCCATAGTTATGTATAAAACAACAGCTTGGTTCTTCATGGAAACACCTCCATGTGGCCTCACTGAAGAGCCGTATTGCAGGAAACCCTCTGCAGCGTGGTCCTTGCCGAGCAGCACAAATGTCAAGCCCACACACAGTTGCCTCATAGTATTAACACTCTTGCTGTGGCTGAGGTGGGCTGTGAAACTGCTCAGTTCTTTGGAGGACCAATCTGTTCTTCCAGCAGCCGATTCTCCTAGGCGATCCTCAAGTCTTTCTAATCTTTTATTTAATTTTAATATTTTTATTATGAATAAGTATATACATTGTATAAGCAAAACTCGTGAAGATGTCCCCATTTCCCTCCTCTCTGTCCCCTACATTGGGGTCCTTCCTCGATGCACAGACTGGATCTATCCATAGGGTAGAGTTATGAACTGTACCAGAGGGAGCCAGTTTTCCCTTTTGCTTCCCCCTTTGTGCATTGTTGCTGAGGGTGGAACTGTCTCTGAATATTCTCCCCCACCATGGCTCTTACATTGTCTGCCCCATTTTGTGCTCAGTTCCCTGAGTCATGGTGGCTGCCAGCTACCAGATGGTAGTATGTGTAGCACTGGAAGGTGTGGCATGAGCTGCCAGTGGAAACTGGTAAATGATATTTGGAGAAAGCAGAGACCACCGATATATAATATAGACAGTTGTCACAAGAAGGCTGAACACTGCTAAATGGAAGAGACCAGCAAGTCAAGAAGGGCTCATCTGTGCAATAATGGCACTAAACCTAGGAGGGTAATCAGCAGCTTATTTATTGGCTAAGAGATCCACTTAGTGACAAGAAACCCTTAACTAGAACTGGGATCCATGGCAAAATCCTATGGCCACCAAGAACCTGGGCCCCTAGGAGCAATTCCCACTACCAGAGAGCTACAGAGAGGCTATACCCATTAGAATCTTGCCAAAATAGCAATGTTGTCTCATTTAACCTATATTGATCTCACTCTCCAATGGAGACTCTGTATTTTTCAGAACGCATTGAGAGAGCCAGGGACAACCCAATTCCACCAACAGACCATTGGATGATGTCTGACATCCTGATAGGAGATGAACCACCCCTGGCCTTCACCCAGGGCCCAAATGAAACCTATGAGAAAGTGAGGAGACAAACAGGAGACCAATCACCAAAGCAAATCTGATAACCCATGAAAGGTCAATGGAGACAGACACCAAGGGTATCCAACACAACCCAGGGCAAAGATCCAGAGATACCTAAGATGTCAACAACAAAGCAGACCTGAGTCTTTCGAACCTGGTTTCCTCTCTCAGATGGGAGCTTGCACCACAGTCCAAGGAGCAGAGCAGGGCTCACTCAGAAACTCTGGCTTTTTAGGAAAGAATTCTATCTTGGTGCAGGACCCCAAGTTTGTCTAGGGGCATAGGATTTGGATTTGAGAGGTCCCTGGGGGCCCCTTGTTCATGGTGACTTCTGTTAGTAGTGAGGGCAGAAAGCCAGACCCCATGGGCAACTTTGCCTCAATTCACAAGGAGGAATTGTAAGATTAGCCTTGCACACTTCACAATACCTGTGAATTGAGCCAGAACTCTCAGTGGGACAGGCCCTTTAAGCGAATAGCAGTTAATTAAGAGAAAATCTGAAAAGAGCAAGTGTTTTGTTTTTCCCTTAGATTTTTTCCTCCTATTGGTGGGCATTCTTTGTAAACAATGTTTGATTTCAGATAGGCATTTTATTTCAAGTTTGTCGTGCTTTGACTCTCTTCTCTTTTCATTTCCTCCCTCCCTTTCCTTGGTCTCTTCTGGTTTTGTATCTATTATCTATCTATCTATCTATCTATCTATCTATCTATCTATCTATCTATCATCTATCATCTATCTACCCACCTATGTATTATCGACCCACTGTGTATTATAGTTACCTTTTTGTTGCTGGAACAAAGCACCTGACCAAAAGCAGCTGATGGGAGGAAAGTGCTGGTTTTAGCTTGCAGTCTCAAGGGGTAGCTTTGTGATGGTGGGGGAAAGAAGAGCATGAGCAGAGACTGGACATTCCCTCTGTCCCAGTAGGTGGAAACCAGCAGAAAGAGAGTGAGCCAAGCTCTGACTGGGGGGGAGCTAGTCTAATTCTCCCAAGCCAGCCCCAGCTGCACACCTCCTTCAGCCATGCTCCACCTCCCGACTTGCTATCAGCTGAGGACTAGGCATTCAAACACTTGATTTTATGAAGGACATCTGATTCAAACTGAAAGAGAGAGGGGAGAGAGAGAGGGAGAGAGAGGATTATAGAACCCTTAAATGAGAATGTGATATTCATTTTTATCTTATTTTGCATTCATTTTTCCAGCAAATGACATAATTTCATTTTTCTTTTATTTAAATTCATTTTATTATTGGCACAGAGATATTGAGGTGTAATTCTTCCCGGCATTTTCAAAAACAATTTGAATCTTGTCCTCCCCCAAGTTCCCTTCCTCCCCATAAATTCATCTTTGTTTGAGGTGGAAGAAGATTCCATTCATCAGGAGGTGGACACCTAGGTTGAGTCAACAACTTGGTTACTGTGAGGAGCGCAGTGATAAATGTGGTGGGCAGCCTTAGATTTCTTTGTGCATTCACTCAGAAGATAGAGAGCAAGACTCCAAGGGCTGGCACCGCTGGCTGAGCTGCTCGCTGAAAGCATGGGCTGCTGCCCCCTGGGCATTTGCGTCTCTCTCTTCCCTGAGAGGACGTGAAGCTCGCCATCTACAAGCTGGACATGGAAAAGCGTCTGCCTCCACCTTGACCTTGGGTGTCCCATTCGGCCCCCCTGGGTCCTGTGAGTGCAGCCTGGGCTCCGGGTGGGGAATGGTCTCTTCCAGGCTAACTGCCAGACACAATGCCCACCACAAAGAAAGTGCTCCTCAGTTCCTGGCTGAGTGGACAAATGTGTGACCGGCATCACACTGAAGTTTCTTAGTGTTCTGGAGGTGTAAGGCTGGCGAGTGTGCCTTGTGTTGATCGGAGTGGGTGGCAGGTGCAGTGATGAGGCCTCCACGTCTGTCCCTGGGCAGCCTGGGCAGTGACACTCTCTGTCTCTCCAAGGCAGCCATGTCTGCTAGCTAATGAAGGCAGGGATGGACCCCTGGGGTCCCCACAACTTAACTTTCTAGTCCCTTTGACTAGTGAAATCCAAGCGGATAGAAGTGACTTCAGGTGACTAAGTGTAATGAGAAAAAGTACAGATTAGTATCTAACAATTAAAAACAAGAACAACATAAAGGACAGAACAGAATTAAGTATCTTATCGTGGTAAACATTTTTAGCAGGAAAACTTAAAGTTTTATTTTTATTATTTATGTCACCAAGAATCTTTATATATTAAATGAAATTTAGGAAAAAATGACAACCAGACTTGATTTATAATATAAATATGTGTGTGTGTGAATTTACATTTTTTAAACATCAAAAAATTAAAACATTTTTATTTTAAAATATTATGAAACGATCTGAGGATTGGATTTAAGGATGGCAAACTAACATGAAACAGTTCTTTTAAACCATAAAAAGAGTTAAAAAGTCACGAATATATAAATGAGCATTTAGATCTTAGATGTGTAGAGAAAAGGGGAAGACAGACCCTAGACTTATTCTTATAGGAGGGAGATTCTGGTCTCAGATCTCGAGCCAAGCCAAGTTGTGGTTTAGAAAGTGTAAAGTGGTGGTTTTAACTGCCAAGGGCCGAGCAGGACTGAGCATCCATTTACAGACAGACAGGTTGAGTCCGGGGCCATTGGCTGTCAATTTGCATTTGAAAGACAGGAAAAAATCCACCTCTTCCTGCTCTTTTACTCCAGGTTTGGCAGAGTACAAAAGATAAATAATAACTTTATATCTTTCCTTTTCTATAGTCTCTTTGAGTCACCAAATATGATGTAGTATTTTATGGTTTGGGAGAGGTTCCAAGTTTATGAATACCAATTTTGGGTGTTGTTTAAGGAACTGATGTGAAAACCAACATTAGCATTATTTTTGTCACTTAAAATATATCAAGGAAAAAATTAGATATCTTAGATAATTAAAACTAAAGATTTCTAAAAATAGAGTTAGAGATGTTTAGTTACCAGGAGTACTTAGTTGTTGATGTAACTGAAGTTCAGTGCTATTTATTTAAGCAGTACTCTTGAGGATTAGATTAAAACAGTCATAATGATTTTTAAAATTTATTTTATTTTATTTATGAGAGAGAGAGAGAGAGAATATGGGTGCACCACGACCTCTAGCCGCAGCAAACAAACTCCAGACGCATGCACCACTTTGTGCATCTGGCTTTCCATGGGTACTGGGGAATCGAACCCAGATCATTAGGCTTTGCAGGCTAGTGCCCTAAATGCTGAGCCATCTCTCAGGTTCCCCCCCCTTTTAAAATTATTTTATTATATTTATCTGAGAGAGGGAGAGAAAGCATCATTTTTAAAATAATTGCTTAAATTTTATAAACAAATTATAACAGTTGAAATTTAAGTTCTTAATCTAGTAAGTGAAGGCTTTATCTAAATGGGAAAAACATAAACTTAGCATTTAGATGGAATTTAACCATAAATTAAGAGACTTTAGTTAGTGAAAGGTTGAAACGTAAAATCCTTAGAAGCTGTTTTTGTAACCATCAGTAAGAACAGAACAATATTTAAGAACTTTGTTATAAGTGTACATGTAGAGGTTGTTTAGTAAACAAAATAAAGGCATATTTATAAGCCATTTAGTATGTATTTGTAAAGGCATAGCAATATCTGAGAGATACAGTGTTGGAAACAGAATTAAGTATTTTGCAAACTTTGTTAAAAGCTGAATCATATTGAACAAACTTGAATTTTGGATCGTTAAAATTTAATAACCTTCACTTTAAAAACATATCTTATTCAGGAATTGAATAATTTTTAATCCAGACATTTTATTTAACATTTTAATTTTATAAATATATATTATTTCCTTTATATCCCTAAGACTAGCTATTTGAATAGGAGGGAGTGACTTTCTACTTATCAGTATTTCCATTAAAAAAGAAAATTGTTATCAAAGGCAATCAAATTAGAATAGCATCTTGGCATCTGTTACACACACGGTTAATCTGTAGAATGCTATAAGTAAGTATATTATTTACTGAAATCTGTTAATTATATAAGGCTGAAAGAAGAGAAAAGTCATTAAATTGAGATAAGTCATTTCAATTTTGAATTTCAGGTTAAGAGGAAACATTTTCTTTTTCTTTTTTAGAATTTTTCAGTTGGGAGCAAATGTGTTAAGGCAGGAGCTTGGGTCCTGAGTGTTAATCTAAGCATAAGGACTTTTGTATTATTTGAATTAAGATAAGAACTTATCAAATAAAGTCTTGATTATGACTGTTTAACTATGTATAGTTAAAGTTTTAATTATGTTCTTTAAGAGGAATTGGATTAACTTAACAGTCTCTATCTATATGACCATTAAATTGTAAGTCAATATGATATTATATAAGCATTATAAAAATATAAACATAGACAACACATAGCTATATGTAGAGATAGACCAAATAAAATCCAGAGATTTTGTAGTTTTATTTAGATCTATCAGTTAGTCTGGCTGTGTTTTAATCTTTAATTTTAAACCTATACCTTAAAAGATGACTTAATAGAAATAAAGTAGAAATTTTAGATCTTAAAAAAGAGTCTGAAAAAGGAACCCTCATTCCCTGCTGGTGGGATTGCAAACTTGTTCAACCGTTATGGAAAGCAGTGTGGAGACTCCTAGACAGAATGGACATAGAACTACCGATGGACCCAGCTATCCCTCGACTAGGCATCTACCCGCAGGATGCCATATCTCGATGCAGAAAATTTTGTACAACTGTATTTATAGCAGCTCAATTCATAATAGCCAAGAACTGGAATCAACCCAAATGTCCATCCATGGAGGAATGGACAGTGAAACTGTGGTATATTTACATGATGGAATTTTACTCAGTTGAAAGGAAAAATGACACATCAAAATTTAGGGAAAAATGGTCTGACTTTGAGCAGATCTTACTAAGCAAACACTCAAAAGAACAGAGAATGGAACGCCGCATACTCTCCCTCTTATGCAGTCCTTAGCCAGGATAACCGTTTTCTTTATCCAAACTAGTAGAAAGAACTGAGAGGGTATAGGCGTGGGGTAAGGGAAGGGGAGGGGAATGGCTCAAACATGAGGCCAAATTAGGTTCAAAAACATAAAATTATCATGAGCATACTGTAACCTAAAGAGTAAGTAGAGGGTGTCACCTGGTAAGAGGGGCCATGAGTAGTAGGGGAGAATGTCTAAGTCTGTGAACAATTGAGCAGACTGACAGCCCCAGGTCCCGGCCACTGGTTCCTTCCCTCACTGAGCTGTTGACCAAAGTGACCCATGAGGTTCCAAAAACAAGACAGAATTCTGTCAAGGCTCTTGAATGCCCTCCCCAGGCCTGAGGCAAAACCCTGTTGCTGAAGAAACCACAGAATACCATCGTTCAGCATCGAGAGACTCTTCGAGGCCTGGAATGGTAACCAGCCCCCAGATGGCAGTTAGTGCAGTGCTGGAAGGCACTACACAGGCTGCCAGGGGAAGCTGAACACCGACAGCTGGGGTAAACAGACCACTGGCATGAAACACAGTCTGCGGCCATGAGTAGGCTGACCACACCTCCTACTGGGAGAGAAAAGGAAACCAAGAAAGGAGCACGTGTGCAATGGAGGAGCCTGGGCCTGGGGGAGACAATCAACAGCTATTAAATTCGGCCAAATATTCCACTCAGTGAGGGGGAACCCTTGATTGGAACCGGGGATTCAGGGCAATAAGCACCGGATCCCATACTCTTGGGCTCCCAAGAAAAGATGCACTATGCGAGTGACTGCCGGGGAGGCTTTTGAAAATAGAAGCTAGGTAATCCAGATTGTTGTATACTTGTTAACTGATACTGACCTCATTCTCTGATGGAGATTGTGTTTGTATTTTTCAGGATACAGCGAGGGAGTTGTGGCCCATATAACCCTACCAACCGATTGCAGGCAAGAAACTGAGATCCTGGCATGAGATGAGATACCACAGTCATACGGAGGAGGATCCATATGGAACCCCACAGACAATGATTGGATGTACAAGGGACCCACAGCCATAGCCATTCAATCAACAAAGGATAAGCCAGTGTGACAGAAACCAACGAATCTCGACACAAAAACCCCTAAGCTCACACTACCATAGCAGCCTCAATACTCACCCACCATGACTCAGGGAACTGAGCGGAAGAGGGGGCGGAAAGATTGTGAGAGCCGTGGTGGGGGAGAATATCAGAGACTTGGCACCCCTCAGTAACAACACACTTGGGTCAGGAGAACCCAGCTGAATACTAGGCTATCCATGGTCCCCTGCCACAAAGACTGATCCAGATGGCCCACGGAGGAGGATATCCAGCTGAATGGGGATGAAGAAGGGGGGCAATAGGGAATTGGGGATAACAACTCATGGTTGGCCCACTAAACAATGTAAATCATTATGAACAATAAAGAAAAAAAAAGAAATCATAAAAAAATTTATTTTAAATTCTAAAAATAAACTGTCTTATAGGAGAACACATAGATACAGGCAATAACTTTTACATCTTGATGTCACAACTATAAGTTAAAATTAATCTAAGAAATATAAGGTGCTAGTTTAAGATAAGAATATACCACACATAGGCCTACCTGGGATTGAATCTTCTGTAAGTAGAATGAAAATTTAAGTATTCTCAAAGAGCACATAAAATTAAAAAGTTATATTTGGAATTTGTATGTCAATTTTGAAAAAGAAATCCACTGTAATTAATCTGAATAAAGGACCTTTAGTGTGTCCTATTCAGAGGTATTTTGATGCCTTATTTTCATTACCTATGACCATCAAGAAAAACACTGAAATAGAATTATTATAACATCTGTTTTGAAAGAAAATAATCAAAATCCATGCTACAGCCCCACAAAACTTCTGTCTTAAGATTTTAAAGAGTATTACATTACCCAAACAAATAGCATATTTAGTAAATCTAAAGAATAACATTTTTCAGATCTTAAGATCTTATGAGTGCTTAAGTTTATGAACATATGTTTACAGGGTCTTTTAATAGAGCATCAAAGCATTTCCACTCACACATACACTTTAAGTTGGTATCCCAAAAATATATTTAAGGCAAAAATAAGAATAATGATTAATTGAATTGGCCACAAGAGAATATATATAAAGATCAGTGGCACACAAGACACAAATACACAAATCCTAGTTCGCCTGAAGAAAGTAAAATTAATGAAAAGTTTATATTCCCTATCTTTGAAATGTAAGATTTAATAATACAGATGATCAAAAGAGAAGTTTGTTACGTAGATCTAGAGGGGATAATTATTCCTGTTTGTTTTTTGAGAGCTGAAAAGCAGAGGGGGGAACTTTTATAGATGTAAATGTCTTCTTTTAGAATTAGAGCAGCACAAGTTTCTCTAGGTGAAGCAGAAAGCAGACTGGTAGAGCAATGGTAGAGAGTCTCTTTCTTGAGGCTTAAGCAGTAGTTTAAGAGTAGTTAATGAGACAAGCGGGGAGATAAGGGGGAAGTGGTTTATGATGCTGTCGGTGACATTCTATTCACTATTCAGCGTTATTCTGAAGGGGATGTGTATTTCTAGGAACATCCGGTGATAAAGGCTTTCTCTCTGAGTCTATGGTCTCTAGCTACATCTGATTAAACTAGAAATCGTTATTTTCTTTTTGCTTGAGGACTCAGATCAGCCTGTGTGGAGGGGCCACCCTGCCGGGCCTCCGGTCTCTGGGTGCAGCAGCATCTACCTCAAGGATGACAGTCAACACTTAGCCCTTGCCACCTGGGTGGCAGACTTGCCTCTGAGGGGTTGCTTTTCACTTGCAAGCACGCTGCCCTCTGGCTCTCTCCCTGCACTTGTGGGTCCTTCAGAACCTCGCAGCTGCTCTCTCTTCTTTGAAACCAGAATATCACAGCATTTGGCTCCAACCTTCACGTCTCTTGGAAGGGCTTCTCCTCTCTCCTCTGACCTTTTGGTTTTGGACTATATGAATCGCAGACACCGTGGGACACACTGCCTTCCTCACAGGGATTAGAAGCCTATTCCGTTATCAGACTTTGATCTTTGACAAGTGACAAAGACATGAAGCTGTTCTCTTTCTCACCACTTGAAGGGAAACAAATTAGCGTGTAGGAGGCAAGACAAACATAAAAGTGTATTTGCTAATTAATTGAAAATCATAATTATGTCCTGCACGGTGTTTCACTAATTATCAGGACTTGTAAAACAAAAGAATCATCACCAACTAAAAGTAAAAGTAAGACAATGTTGCACATAATTAAAAGCCTTGAACAGGATTGTCAGCTCGCTGAGAGGCCTGTAGTTGGGTCCCTATAGATGATCTCAGATTCCACAAGAGTATACATTGTGGTTCCGTGAAAGTTTTGGAAATTCTGTCAAACACTACTCAGAATTTACAGGGCATTTTCCTGGTTCAGTCACCTTTTCCGTGGGGAGACACTCCATGCAAGTCCATCCACTCACCGGAAAGCTGCATGGGTGCTTCTGCTCTGGGGCTGTAGGGGAGGCTGGACCCCTCCCACAGCTCTGGCTAAATTGCTTCTAGCTTTTTAAGGTCAATTACAGAGCTGGAATGACGTTTCCAAAGCTGTTTCTTACTATGTCAGAACATTGGCTCTAGTGAATGGAGGAAACAGAAGAGGCTCCCCCCCAACACACTGACCTCCTTCCTGGGCCAGACATCCTGACCAAGCGTGCTTGTCTTTGCCGTCTTCCAGCTCTCTGTCCCGGATTGTCTTTAGGTCACAGAGACATCGTTATTAACAGGCTTCTCAGGTGGCTTCACCAGCTATTCTTATGGCATCATTTTGTTTATTTTCATGTTTGTGTGTAGGTACATGTATGTGCTAGTGGAGGCCACATTCCAGTCTAACGTGGCTTTCCTCTGGACGGCAAATTATTCACCATGATTATGACCTACTTTGTAGCCACCTTTTGTAATGTAGGGTCTCATTGACCTGTAGCTCACCAATTAGGTTAGACTCTAACCAGAGAGCCCCAGAGAGTCCCTGTCTTCATTTCCTTGTGATGGGCTTATAAGGGCACACTATCATTCCCAGCACTTTGATGAGCTTTAGGGGGATCAAGTTCAGGTCTCCCTACTTCCACCACAAGCACTTTACCAGCTGAGCTCTTGCCCCAGGCCCATTCTCCTGTCTCGATGACACTGTTGTGATCCGAACATGACCTTTCTAGGGACTAGGGATTGGCTGTTTATGCAATGTCTTCCATTTCTCGTGCCTGGGAGACAGTAGGCTCCTTTTGAAATCTCTCTCTCTCTCTCTCTCTCTCTCTCTCTCTCTCTTCTCTCTCTCTCAGTGGCACATATGTGGAGATCAGGAGACAACTTCAAAGCTTATCCTCTCCCACCTTCTTTTTGAGAGACTGTGGTTTTGCTGTTGAGTGTGCCGGGCTAGCTGGACGCCAAGCTGTCAGATGCTCCTGGCTCTACCTCCCACTGCGGTCGTACGTGGGGATCACAGACATGTGAGGCGCTTTTTGTCCAGCTTCATGCGGATGCTGTGGAGGATCGATCTCCAGCCTGCAGGCTTAGAAGCAAGCGCTTACTGTCGCTGAGACACACTCACGTCTCCTTCACCTGTGAATTTCTTTAGATTCCAGTCTCTCCTCAGCATTATTTTAGATGGGAAACTAATTTTGAATGGAAAGACTATTATTCTAACTATTTTTTTCTGGAAAAATATGTTGTTTTCTAAATCTCATGATAGCTGTTTGAAAAGATTTATGTGTGTAGATGGCTTCATCTAATCTTCAAAATGTCACAACTCTTAGTCCGTTGGGAGCTGGGAGTGAATGTATTCATGTATTGAAGTCCAACATTCAGATAATTGCTCTTGGAATTTTTAATTTTTTCTTTTTTATTATTTGGAATAAATACCAACACATATGATTTTGAATTCTATGCGATTTATGTTCATAATGGTCATAACTTAATTTGTGGTCCCCCCAAGTCATGGGTTGAAATCTTATTACCTATTGTGACTGTGTAGGTAGGTCCTGTAAAGAGGTACGCAGTGAGAATGTGCCCTCCGTAGTACATGGGTAGGAAGCTTATTCCCACTACAAGTGTGCCAAGAGGCAGGACCTTTGAGAGGTGACTGGGTTTCAAGGACTATGTTCATAAATGTCTCATTCATTTCCTTTAGAGCAGATTTGTTTTTCTGAAAGTAGGTTTGTTATAAAGCAAATCTCTCTCTCTCTCTCTCTCTCTCTCTCTCTCTCTCTCTCTCTCCTGCTGTATGCCATAGATGTGAGCTTCTTGTACTTGGATATCCCAGCCTCCAGAACTGTTAACAGTCATCTCTGTTCATTATAAATCACCCAGGTTCTGATACTCTGTTATAGCCCAGCATGCATTTGCCATGGATTTGATTCTAGAGGTTAAAGGCAGCAAATATATAGGAGGGAGGCAAAAAGCAAGGTCTCGTATGAGCTAATCTTTATGCCACTTAGACTTGGGCTTCCGACACCCAGAACTATCTGTAATCTGTTACCCAGCCCATGATATATGTTAGAGCAGCCTGAACAGACCAATATAGCAGCTTATATGTATTTTGAAATTCAGAATTTAGCTTACTATTTATTCCCTTTATTTCTGTGAATGAACTTTGAACCGTTCATCTACTTTAATGTGAACATAATGCATGAAGAATTTAACATTAAACCCAGCCTCACACATATAAGCCATAACAATCATTTAACTTAGAGTACCTTGGACAAAGTGCATTGCATGTTATCATCAAACTAGTGTAAGGGAAATCCCCACTACCAGAGAGCTACAGAGAGGCTAGCTACACCCATTAGAATCTTGCCAAAATGGCAATGTTTGTCTCATTTAACCTATACTGATCTCACTCTCTGATGGAGATTCTGTCTGCATTTTTCAGAAGGCAGTGAGAGAGTCGTGGGCAATCCAATTCCACCAACAAGATATGGGATGATGGCTGACATCCTGACAGGAGATGAACCACCCCTGGCCTTCACACAGGGCCCAAATGAAACCTACGAGAAAGTGATGAGACAAACAGGAGACCAATCACCACAGCAAGTCTGATAACCTGTGAAAGGTCAATGGAGACAGACACCAACGATACCCAACACAACCCAGGGCAAAGATCCAGAGATACTTAAGATCTCAACAATAAAGGAGACTTAAAACTGACCCACTATGACTCAGGGAACTGAGTGGAAGAAGGGGAAGAAAGAATGTAAGAAACATGGTTGGGGAGAATATTCAGAGACATTGCCCCCCCTCAGTAACAATGC
The DNA here is from genome assembly GCA_004024765.1 of Zapus hudsonius. Lineage (NCBI taxonomy): Eukaryota > Metazoa > Chordata > Mammalia > Rodentia > Dipodidae > Zapus > Zapus hudsonius. Next base: position 25,763 of record PVHP010007879.1, read on the forward strand.
ACAGAGGGGGAAGAAAAAAAAAGAAAGAACTTGCTACCTCTGGTGCAGTTCATAACCCTATGGACAGATCCAGTATACACACAGAGGGGGAATCCCAGTGGTAGGGGACAGAGAGGAGGCAAATGGGAGCACCTTCACAAGATTTGCTCATTAATTTTATATATATATATAAGATTTGCTCATTAATTATATAGATGTTCATAATAAAGATATTAAAATTAGTTTATTCAAATATGATGATTTTCACATTCCTTCAGGAATGTCAATTTTTAAAATAAAGATGAGATGAGCATACTGTGTAACCTATAATTAACATAACACTCCAAAATTTTGCAATGTATGCAAGAAATTATGAAATGATGTCATTGCTAGAAGTGAATTGGACTGGCACTCCCTTGACGGTGCCAAAGTTGTGAAGCACAGACTTTAGGTTTTGCTTTGAAGGCAGAACTTCCTGTGAGGTGGGCATCCCCTGGGGTGGAGTGGAGCTTCCCCGGAACCTATGGAGATGTCCCCTAGTGTGGACAACGGGGCTTGGCAAAGGTTATTCCTGCGGGCATCCCCTGATGGGAGGCTACTTGTTTCTCCCATGTGGATCTCAGGCCACCTCTGTGGTCTGTCTCAGGAGGACTACATCCAGAAGAGGACGTGTGACATGAGAAAGAGAGATTGGAGGGAGGTGGCCACAGCCCAGGATGGCTGGCCACTTATACCAGCTGGAGAAGGCAAGGATAGAGTCTCCTTTCCAATACCCACAAGGAGCCATGTCTGTGAGACTCACCTCTGACTCCTGCTAAGACTTCCTTTGTTTTATGCTTTTTTGTTTCTGTGATTAGCTGTGGCTGTGGTGGATGAGACTAACGATCTTATTCCCCTCCCCGCACTTTCCTTCTGGGTGGCTTTCATGGTCCTGCACATGAGTCACCTGATCCCTGAGGCTTCTCTCACCGGGTTCTGATGACTCCTTCCTCCTTCCCGTTAGACTCAAGTGTGGCCAGAAAGCACTTAACACCTCTTTCCCATGAATGGCCCATTCATCCCCGGCTCCCAATGGACTAAAAGTCATGACATTTTAAAGATTAGATGAGGCCATCTACAACACATAAATTTTTTCAAACACGTCTATAAAACAAGTTAAAACAATAACGTTTTCCATTCAAAGTAGACAGCTTCCTCCTGCTGGAGGACTTGGAAATTTCCACCTTCTTCCTGCTGTCTGAGGGAAGTGGGACGGATGTCTGGTGAGGTGTCTGTGGCTTATGCTGTGGTCACCTGCTCTGCCTGCATCTGTCTGCATTATAGAATTCCCTTGGCTCCTCATGAAATCCAAACATATTCTATCAAATGCTGACCCCAGGCTTCAACAGAGCTGCCTTGCTGTTTTTTGCAGACCAAATGTGATTTGTGGATGGGGGAACACTTTTATTTGACTTAGATAGTTAGATGGGCAAGGTTGTGTGGGGCCGAGGGTTACTAAATGTATCAGGAAACTTAAGAAAATATTTTTTTCTTATATTTTTAAATCTGTCCTTTCTGGGCGTGGTGGTGCACACCTTTAATCCCAGTACTTGGGAGGTAGAAGTAGGAGGACTGTAGTGAGTTTGAGGCCTTCCTGAGACTACACAGTGAATTACAGTCAGCCTGGGCTAGAGGAAGACCCCAAAATCACAAACAAAACAACAACAACAACAAAAGTTCTTGAGGTAAGGTGAGGAATTCTTATTTTAAGTATGGTTGCTTATGTTTGTTAAATTTTAAGCATGAGAGACTAAGTTAGATAGATTTTGGTCCAAGTAAACCAGGAATGGCCCTCAAGGGGGAAATCTTATGTCACACCCTTGCCTGTCCCTTCTCACTGGGTCATCTCTCTCTCTCTCTCTCTCTCTCTCTCTCTCTCTCTCGTGCACCTTGCCCAGGTATGGTGGACCCCTCCTCTGAGCCTAGGCCACTTGTCTGACACAGCTGATGCTGGTGTGCCAATCTTTTCTGGAGCTGGGACTCAAAATCTCTTCCTTGAGCCCATAGAGAAAGCCCATCTTCTTCTGCCTATCGGCCTGCTCACAGCTCTGTGCCCGGGGTTTCTGCACCAGCAAGAGGTCCCTCCCACCCTGGCTTATTATTATTATTTTTAAAAATGACTTTTTAATCCCTTTGGAAGTGCATGTCTTTTCTTTCAAAAACATTTTCTACGTTTTGCCTTATTCCGCTAGGCTCCAGGAGCACATGGGGGCCTCTCCCTTCCCTCGCCACTTTCAGCTCTAAGCTTGGTCCTTGAACCCTTCTCTTCCTCTGCCCTGCTCCTCTGATGATTGAATCAAATGTGCTGAGTTGACATTCATTATTCTCAGTCTCGCTTGCCAATTCTTTGGTTAACTGACAGACATGAACTCAGTATTTGGAGTTCCAGTATTATTCCTTAGCACCCCAATTCAGAAGTCTAAAAGAATGGAAACCTAAAAAGTGTTCAGTTTGCTTTGTGTTCACTTTCCCTTGACTCCTTGCTTTTATTCCTTTTCCACAACATTTTCTTCCAGGAATGTCTTCCTCCACTCCACCAATACACTTCCAGGGTCCTTGTCATAGCCACAGGCCACTGGGATGAATCTCCAAACCAGGCACAGCTAGAGGAGGAAAAGATTTATTGAAGCTCAGATACAGGAGAGGTTCCATCATGGCGAAAGAGGCTGGCCCCTTTCACAAGCCCAAGCAGAGAGAGAGACCCATCACCAGCACCACATACACAGAACAGCAAGCAGGCAGGCAGGGGCAAGAGAGATTTTCTCCCCCTTTATATAGCCTTAGGGTGGGTCTCGCAACCCTATCCCAGACTTGTTGGCTTCCTGAGTCTGGAATTTCCTTCCTGCACGCCCTCCCAGGAAGGGGTCTTCATTTCTAGCTCCCCTGAGCTTCCTTCCATCCTGCCTCTCTACTGAGAGGGCTGCCTTCTTATGAACAGCATCAGAGACTCACCCAAGATCATTAAAGAGATCAGGATTTTAGAACAAAACCTGACCGTCACAGGTCCCTTAGATGGTTCCACTGGAGAAGTTTCCCAAGTACTTCATCCAGTGATCCCACTCCTCCTGAAAAAGCCAGACCAAGCTCTGCCCTGAGCATCTCAGGGTAGTTAGGGTTACTTCTCCAGGGAGGAGACTGAGGCACTCAGGCTGACTGGCCCCCACGAATAAGGCAAAAATGTCTTTGAGCCTTTTCACTTTGCTAGAGATCAGAGAATGCTATTAAGTCTTATCTCTTGCCTAAAGGAGGTCCCTAGGCCCGTTTCTCCTATCAGAGGTGCTCCCTGGGAGGGAGGTCCCCTTTCCTAGAACATCATGATTGGTCAGGCTCGGACCCCAGAACTTGGCCTCTTTCTGGGCCCTTTCTGACCCAGTCCAATCGGCTGTCATTCCGTCTCATGTGAGCCCAAAGGTGAAGCCCAGCACAGGAAGGTCATCCTTATGCTCCCCAGGGGATACCGGTTCTCTTTGCCTCCCACTCACCTCTCCTGAAGCCTGAAAAGCCTCCCCTCCTTGTATCCACGTGGGCTCTCTACCCTCTCCTGCCTCCACATGGCCGTAGCTCTCTTCAGGCTCTCCTCTTGCCTTTTCTTAATCTAGTAAAGACCTTCTAAACCTTCCTCTCTGGTCTGTGGGTTTTAATTATTTAAGTCTTAAGACAAGAATCTGGGGTACCCTAATGTTGTTGGTCATTGGCATATTGGTGCATTGGCAAGAAACCCCCCAAATTCCCGTTTCTAAAACAGCAGTAGCAGTTCTTTGGATAACGGGGTGAGCTCCCATCACCACTTCACGGGTCATTTCCAACCCACTGTCACTGTGAGGCTGCCGCCTGCCCTGATGCCCAGCCAAAAGGAAATCATCTCCCACAATTGAATAGGGATTTAAGGTTTCATGCTAAATTTTCTGGTAGTGCTCAGAAAATATATTACTGACCTTTAGAGCACTTTAAGTGGAAAAAAAACCATAACATTTTATTTTCTCTTTCTCTTTTAACCTTGGGGAAGAAGTCTCTTCACCTTGAATTTGAAACGGAATTGTTTTTGTTGCTTTCTTAAATGTGGGAATAAAGGCAGATATCTTTGAGGAATCAAGATGAGCTTTAAGGCAACTGTACACAGAACAAAAAATGTAATCCAGGCCACTGTCCTGCTGCGAATGAATCCTGTCTGTCATTCCAGGAGCCCGCTGGGAGCAGCGTCATACTGAGGGGTGACAGGAGGCCAGCAGGAAGCAAGAGTCTTCCTAGGATGGCAGTGCTGACCTGTGACGTCCTGGCATTCACATCATCATTGAACTCACTAGGCTGCCCCACCACTGCTGGTTTCCACCACAATATTTGTTATTATTTTATGACTTTGTGACAGGAACGGAAGTTCAAATGTTGGTGGGAAGAAAAAAGGAGGAAATTCTACACGGTGTTTGTGAAATAAGACCGTCATGGAAACCTCCAGCTGAGTGACTACAAGCCCAGGATGTCACACCAGCATAGAAAAAGCCCTGGTCTGTGATGCTCAGAGGCTCTGAAAGCATGTTCTGTGGTCTGTGATGAGCAGAGGTTCTGAAAGCCTGTTCCGTGGTCTGTGATACACAGATATTCTGCAAGCCTTATTGTGAGGTTTGGACCATCTTGGGAGCTTGGATGGTGCAGACTAGGACTGGGAATTGCCTCCCTCCATCTGACTTGTGAGGGGAGGAGGGGAGCTTCATTCCTGCCAGGAGGACGCTCTAGGCAGGGGTGGGTGTGTGTGAGCTCCAGGGACTGAAGCATGCCTGTGTCATTTTCACTCCCCAGGCCCCGTCCCCATGGTGTCTATGACCAATGCAGTCGTGCGCCAGGCTGGATTTGCAAGTGGAGATGAAGAGAGGGTTTGCTGCTGTCTGTTGAGTTGGCCAAATGATGTACATGAAGTGATTTTCTAATCACTTCTGCAAAGGAAAAATGATCTGTCACAATAAAGGTCTGGGGCTACGGATGGGCACCTCCTCTCTCCCCTCCTTGCCTCTCATTCTCTGTAATACTGACTGTTGCTCTCTCCCAAACTCTGGAATTTAGCAACTTTTAAGCCTGTTCTTTCCTCCTTAGGCTGCAATTTTAGGCACTTCCTCTGATACAGTTTTAAAAGTTAGTTTCCCCTCAGTAAACACAGCCAGCCAGCCATTCTTTAGCAAGAGGGAGGTGTTCTTTATATAACGCGACAAAGTGCATGGATGACATATTATTTTATAACGACCAAAGGCTTGACAAGCCCGGATGAGCATTGGCTGCCTAACTGAGCAAACTCTCTTCTCCATTTTCCCTTTGTGGCTTGGAGCTCCGGCCTTCGGCATGCCGCCTCCTTTGCCTCCTTTCTTCATTCCTTCTCTCTGGAATGCTGGTTGCGAACCTGTGCTGACCTCACAAGCTTCCTCTTTTAAACAAGCAAGGCCTCTCTCTGCCCTGGGCTGCTCGTCACTCTTCCCTCAGCTGGTATGAGGCCGACATTAGCACTTCTGATACCAAGGCTCCACGCCAAAGGTTTGAAATTGTTTCTGAAAATCTACCATTCTGCTGAAGATGTATTTCTCTAGTGAAGTCTCAGTAACAGATGGCTCATTTCAATTTTTTTTCTGCCCACAGAAAATCCCAATTGTCACAGAAAAGAAATGCAAACCTCTGTGAGGGGCTTTGGTGGCGAGTGTTGGGCTTGGCTTTTTGGCATACCTTCTTCTACATGTCTTTTGGATGAGGACTAAGTCCCACGAAATAGCTATCTGTAGCGCAAGAATAATGTATGGAAACCAGTCATGTAAGGTTCAAGTTCCACACTGGGAAACCCCTCCTGCGTTCATCACAGTACATAATTCCAACTCAGCTTCTGTTTGAATGTGGTTTATAGGTAAGAGGTTGTCACTGACGATACTTTCGCTCATTGGGAACCAGAGAGGAGGTGTGTTCTTGTGCTGGTGTTCTGTGTATGAGCATGGTGACAGCTGAGTGGGCTAGAACAGGATGAGATCAGATTTAAGCCAAAAAACACCGCCACAGTTCTTACAAGGATGAGATGCTTTGAAAGGGTTCCATTGAGTACAGACCACAGTTCAGAGTTTGTAACGCGGCCTCTGAGCCTCACTAATGTGCCCTGACATGGACCCACTTCACCAGCTTCCTCTGGGCCATTCTTTCCTTCCCTTATTAATCTCCAGGGCTCTTTCTTCTTCCTGCATGCACCTGTTTTTTCTTTCCACATCAGAGTCTTTAATTGTGCTCCTTCCTCCACCTGGAAAACCTTTATCCTTGTCTTCCTGGCTGGCTCCTGCCCAATCCTTTAGGATCAGTATTTTCCAAAAAGTATTGGTATCTCCTCACTAGCCTTGGCTTCATGAAGCAAAGATCATTTGCCTTGCGTTCTCTCATGCTGCCAGACATACACAGAGGTGTGATGACCATCTATTCAGAGTATAATATTATCGTGTAGATGTTGGGGGAGCAGGTAACATCCTTGGTGGGGATTCCCTGATGATGCAGCCTTTGTGTGGTCCCTGAAGTCTGCTTCTTAATTGTGTGGGTGACCAACCCGGTGGAGTAACTCTGTGAGGACTTGGCAATTTATGGACTCATCCATTCTCCCAGGAGATGAAGATGTAAAACAGAGCTGATTTTTGAAGTGCTTACAAAGCTGTATCTTTCCCATGTCAGAGTGCAAAGGTCTACCCACTCTGAGTCTGGACTATATGCTGATCTGCACAGAAGACAAATGCAGTCCAGGGTCCTCTGAGAGAATGAGGAAGAACAGGGTGTGGCTGCAACCTTGCATCACCATGGGGTTATGACAGGCATGGGAGCAGAAACGGTGAACATCGATGGGAGGGGACTTGTTTCTAATGATATTGGAAATCACCTACACTATTGATCCTTGGTGATCACTACTGCTGAGTTATGTGAGTTGCTGTTTCTTTGGGAAAGTATAGAGAACACCAAGATTCCATAACTGTAATGCACCCGCTCATTGTCAAGGCTTCACTGGCTACACTGGCCCAGAGATTCCTGCAGGGGGTAATCTCATGTGATATGAATGCACTTCAATAAACCTCCAAACGGTTACCTTACCTTGGCTTTCTAAATCTGATCACATGTGTGAGTTACAAATTATTAATAATTATTAAATGATTGTTGGTTGGATACATGCTGTGCAAGAAATGCTCTTTGCCTCTTGAGGATGCTATGACACATTACTTAGACTGAGCAGTTTATGAAGCAGAGAATTTCTTTCTTACAATTCTGAAAGCACAGTGTATGGGATAAAGGTTCCAGTGCACCTGGTGTCTTGTCAGAGGCTGTGTTCTGGCTCATCGTTCACACTTTTCACTGTCCTTATATGGTGTGAGGGGCAGGGGTGCACTCGGTGGCTTCATGAGTAATCAACCATCATGATTTAATTATTCCCTAACACTACTACCGTGAGGATGTAGATATCTACCTGTGAATTTGGGGAACACAAATTCTCAGTCCATAGCACTGTGCTAATATTGTTTTGTTTTATATTATCCATTGACTGATGATGTAAAAACAAGTTATTTAACTTAAACCAATTTTCCATTAGCTACAAGAGCACATACAGGATGTAGGGCTAGCGGCTGTCAGCTCTGATCTCCTAAGTTGCTTTGGTTGGTCTGCTGGCGAGATGGTTCTCTAACCCTTCACCACCTCATGCATGTCGTCCTGCAGCTGCAAGCTTCGTTGACAAGGAGGACCATTCTCCAGTTAAGGTCACCTGGTTGATCCTCCACACAACTTCTCAAGGCCCCTTTGCAGGAGGATGTGCACTGCAGACATCCAACCAGACACGGTAGTGGCAGTCCGTCTTTACTTCAGCAACCATATACAAACACAATTTAGACGACAGTAGAAAAGGCAGATGCAGTCAGTGTTCTAAAAGGCAAACCTATATTTTACTAAAATGAATACAGTATTAACTTTCACCATTTCATCTGGCTGCTGAAATGATAGGCTTTCATCTATTAGCTCACACAGAAACCCTTGGGAAGATATTTTTATTTGAGACTGGGAAGCAGCATAGAATTGATATCATTTTAAGTAACCTCATTGATTTTCTGTCTGATACCTCACTTAGGGCACCAAAATATTGCCACGTTCACATGCTGATGAGTGCAGTAATATTACTCATATTCAGAATTTTGGAAAATGCAATCACAGGAGAAACCAACAGGTGGGAATTTATTTTTCTTTTTAAACTAGGACTTGAAAATATGTGAACTTGAAAAAAATACACTCTGACTTGCACATAGGAGTTCAGAAGAGCAGGATCCTCAGAGCAGGAGACAACGACCCTAACGTCGTGGGATCTGTGCTTTGGCAGGCTCTTCAGTGATGGTCACCCCCACTTCCATGGTCTGAAGTGCCATGCATCTTGTGTATGACAAGACAAGGCAGAGCATTGCACACATACATGTACACACGGTGCCTGGGTATGGGAGAGGCATCGTGTTTGTCCTTGGTCTCCTTCCCTGTTGTCAGATCAAGTGCATCATCAGAGGTTCACAGACACTTCCCTGACACATCAGATTCTGGCCCTTTCAGCCTCCAATTACTGTGCTAGTTGGGAAAAGCCTATTGGCAGATGTGATGGTCTTGAGATGGGGAACTATTCTGGGTTTTCCAAGTGGGTCCTAAATGTCACCAGGAATGCCCCTGTGGGAGGTGGCAGGGAAGTCACAGCCCCAGTGGGGCACCTTGCTGTGGGATGGACCACAGACCTACTGTGGCTGCAAGTCAAAGAATGTTGGGTCACCAGTGCTTGAAGAGGTAAGGGGTATATCCTGCCTCGTCTCTTCTGTGGCCTTGACCTTAGCCCAGAGATGTTGGCCTAGAACCTCACCCCGAGTGCTATCAGAGGAGATACTTCCCCATTTCTAGTGTGTTTGTGGCCATTTGTTACAGAGGCTACAGGAGATGAGCACAAGAACCATTGCCAACTGCTTCAGCATTTAGATCTCAGAGTGAAATCAGTTAATAAAATGGGAGGTTTGGGGCTCTAGTTCCCTCTGCTACAAATACTTAGCTTACTTCTGCATCTGAGGATCTGTTTTTCACATAGGGCAGCAAAGATCCAGAAGGCTTACTAACTTTTTAATGGTTAGGTTGATTCTCTTTTTCCTCTCCTTTCTTCTCCTCTTTCTTTCCCCTCCCTCTGTCCTTCCTTCCCTCCTTCTTCTCCTTCCTTCTTTCTTTCCTTCCTTCCTTCCTCCTCTCCCCTATCTTCTCTTTCCCCTCTTAACCCATCCTTGGAGAAAAAGGCATTTGTCATTGCTCACTAGATGTTTTCTTATGGACATCTTATTGCTTAAAATGTTATATTCTTATTTTTCCTGACATCACAGTGAAATGCTGGTCTATGCTCCTTGGCATGATACTCAGTTCCAACCTTAGCTCTGTTCAACTGAGATTACTGATTTGTCCACAGAGACCTGGAAAAATAACCACTAGAATCACATTCCCGTGTGGGATATTCCTGGTGTTTGTTTGCTTTCACTGAGATTCAGGATGAACGTACTCTTGGGGGTGTTAGGGACACTGTGCAGGAACACCCTCACACACCCAGGAGGAAACCGACCCATCTCACAGAAATGTGTGTTTTAGTTTTCTTCCAAAGGAAAATTGTTCACAGGGTGTTTGCCTAGTATGCCCAGGTCTTGGCTTCCACCCTCAGTACAGCAGAAAATGAAGAAGAGTATGATTGAGATACAGTGCACAAAAATTGAGTACCTTTAAGAAGCCTGTGGGTTTACTTGAAATAGGCAATGGAGGAGTGAGCTTATCACAACCAGTCTGTCACATCTTAAGTTTCACAATGCTTCCTGGCATTGACAGCTCAGGAGAGGCTATGGAGCCGACTTTTGTTCAGATAATACAGAGGCATTTTGTTTTTATGACTCTTTATCTGACAACAAAAGTAGAAATGACAACAATCTTCAAAACTGTAGGTAGATTTGTTGAATTCTAGGTGAGAAAGTCTAGCTGGGAAGTATTGAAAAGTGGCAACATGGAAACGCTTCTTCTGGGACTTCTGTGCCACATGAAAACACATCCTGACGCTGGCTTTGAGTACATCTCCTTTTCACTAAGGCATCTGAAGGTTTCGACTCAAGTTCTTGTATGTTCCATGAATTCAGTCCACTCAACCTGATTGTTAGGGTCTAGGGTCTTTTTTTGCATTTTATAACACGTTTTTAATGTCTTTTTATTTTTTAGTTGGAATGCAAAGATTTATGTATCCGTTTTGCCATTTCCAAATATAATTTGGTTTTGATTCTTCTGCCTGCTCCTGGCCTCCATACCCCTCCCCACACTTCCTGTCTTTCCTTCTCTCTTACCACCTCCTCTTTACAGGTCACATGTGTCTTTTTGCCCTTCCCCCACCCTAGTTCATGTTCATTGCTGCTCTATTTATAACAGCTACCAATTACCTTTAACTTAGGTTCCCATCAACAGATGGAATTCTACTCAGCAATAGGGAAACATGAAATGATGATTTTGCAGGAAAATCGAGGGAACTGGAAAGAATCATGTTAAGTGAAGTGACCCAAACTCCAAATGCCTCAAACCCTATGATCCCCGATTGTGGGTCTTAGCTTGTGTTGTAGTTACCTTCTCATTGCCAGGCAAACTCCCAACCACAGGCAGCGTATGGGAGGAAAAGGTTTATTTTAGGCTTACAGAATCCAGGAGAAACACCATCAATGGTGGAAGAAGCTGGCTCACTTCCATAGATGCACAGTCAGCAAGCACAAAACTTCTCTTTCTACACCTGGTGGGGCTGGACTACAATATCCACTTCACTGACTCCCCTCCAGCAGGGATGTGGCTGCTGGAAGCTCAGCTTACAAGCTTAATTAAAAGCAATGGAGAACATACATTTCCATTCAAGCCACCACAGCTTGTAATATCTCGAACCTACAAAGGTAGAATCATAACCAGAAGAGTACATAGATAAGGGTTTTTTTGGACACATTTATAGTTACCATGAAAATTCGTATTACATTACTTTTAACAATTCAGTATTAATTCATGGATCATTTTAAACCTCCCTACTAAGAACATCTGAAAGAGAAGCATCAAAAATTAATGGCGTATGCTTTTACTAACAAATGAAGGGTGCCATTACAGCGAAATGTGTATCGGTAGGCATGTCTACTGTTCATATTTTCTCCTGAAAGTGATTTGCTTTATACTGTATGTGGGAGGGAATATATTTTTCCATCAAACTCCACTTTTATAACTACCTATAGTGCATTAGTTGTTATGGTCGAGATATGAAATATTTCCCAATGGCTCATGTCTGGGGGGTCTCCAGTTGGAGGGATTACTGAAGGAGGTCCTGGGGGTCTTTGGAGATAAGGCCTGGCTGGGGGACGTAGATGGCTAGGGACTGCTTTGAAAGGTATAGTGGTGTCCGAACCTTTCCTCCATCTACTTTCTGTCTGGCTTGATGTAAAGTAGTTCCTGTCCCATTCCAACCATCCTCAGGTTCCATCCAAGTGCACAGAGCCAAGGACAGTGGGCTGAGACCTCTGATATCTTGACGCAAAAAAGTTGTTCCTCCTCTAAGCTATTTCTGCCCATAACAATAAAACAGACTAAGAAAGTTTATTCGTCCCATATTGAGTAGATAGCAAGCTTAGTTTTGATTTTGAACTTATATTTACAAATTTGTTTTGACTTTGTAGAAATGGTAACATTTTCAAAGACTAAGAAGCTTAAACTACTTTTCATGTTTGAATACTTTCACATGGATAGATCACTATGCCTTCCTAAATAGTTATATTTATAGACATTTATTTAATTTTAACTGAGTTAGAGTGGCTTTGCCCCATGGGTCATTTGTTCAAATGGGATTGCCCATTCTGAATTTAGGGATCTATAACTTTCTCCTTGGATTTCGCTTACTGTAATTAATTTTCATTAAGTTCCTTAAATCTGGAAAAACACATAGAAAAATATTTATGCAACAATGGAAGATATTAAAAGCTGACCAAATTCCTGAAATTACTACTCTTTTTACTAGTGTCACTTTCTGAGGAGTATCGAACACAAGGAGAATTTGCCTCCCAAAGCTCCTTGTGTGCATGAGCTCCTCCCAGATCTCCAGCCTTGGGTCTTAGGCCAGTGTTCTCACTGCAATTATTAGCCCATCTGTCAGAGAGAATGATTTGTTACTTAATCCAGTGATAGTTTAAGATAAAGTTTTCTCCAACAATGCTCCCCTCTGAAGACTAAGTATAAAAATGCCAAAGCAAAAATTTCAGTGGAAATGACATGAGGGGGCAGTTCAAGCTACACATGAAAGTGGAAAATTAAATTCTTTGAAAGTATAATCAAGATGATATAATCATCCTTCTGGGAATTGTAGGAAAAAGTAATCTCAAATCTGTAGAATAAATTAATCCTCTCAGAGATAGGGAAATGCTAGGTTCCTAGAAAAGAAGGCATTGCCAAAAAATATAGATTTGGAAGCCTGTTTAAAGATGAAATTAAATGAGTGTCTTGAGGGCCATTGTGAAACAAATATATCTCTGGCCATCTTCTCATGTACTTGGAATTCCCTTACTTTTTATGAAACAATTGCAATGGATAACTTCAATACCAACAGAAAGGAATTAACTGAGGGCACAATATACCTCCGTCCTCATTGATAGAAATTGTGGTGTATTTCATTAGTCACACTGCCTTGCTGATTCTGATGGATATGTGGCTATGGAGTCTCATTAATGAGTGTGGCTCACAGATGTGGCTTCAGCTGTCTGTGGTACAGGCACAGATGGGCTGGCCATGTGGCCTGACAAGAGGACTGATGGTTTCATCTCGAAGACTCTATTCTCATTGAACAAGAATCGCAATTGGCCCAAGAGTCCCTGACAGCATCTCAGAAGGAAGGTTGAAGGTCAAATGGGAAGATTTTAATTCAAGAAATGTGGCTGAGCACCTGTGAAGGGTCTGTCATAGTGTGGGACACATTTATGAGCCTGCTAAGATTTACAGCTCTGTGTTCAAGTCACTACAGTATGTTAGGATGAAAAGTCCCGCATGAAGATACCTTCCATTTGTAATGAAGAAGTCCAACCTGAAGAGCAGGCTTTGTGGAGGAGGAGGAATCTAAATGGGATTGTGCGGTGGGCGGGAAAACCTCGTGGCTCTGTGTTAGGGGACAGGAGCGGGGATGAAATTGCTCAGGCGAAGAAAATCTGACTTGCTTCAGATGTTGTCTGTGTGGATGGACAGAATGAAGTAGAACACAAAACAATGAAGTTGTACCAAGTAATGAGCATATGAGGGTCTAATGCTAGGCTAAGGAGTCTAGTCTATAAGAAAAGGAGGAGCCATCAAATAATTTGAGCTGGAAAATAAGTCACGTTGGTGCTTTAGGAAGCTACTCAGTGTAAAGTTGAAGCAGGTTCTGAAACAAGATAATAAGAGAGGCAGGGTAGTATATACAGGACCAGAAAGTTATTACTTTGGCTAAGATCAGCAGCAGTTTGGATAGTGTCCTTAGGGAAGTTCACACAAAGTGCTGGAAATAGTGTAAATACAACCCCTTTTGTTGTGATTAAGGAATCAAAAATGTTTGTTTACTCAAGAGATACTTCAATGTTGTAGAAAATGTCCATCTTTTTGCTTAGCAACTTTTGTACCAAAAAAGCTTCACCGAACTGATCACAGGGAAGGGCCATTGCTCATATGATGTCATATACTAGACAGTGGGGTTCTTCACTTGAAAAGGTGATTATATTATTTAAATCATACCCAGAATTCTGATGAAATCACTGATACTTCTCAGTTCAAGGCCCATGAGATCATTGTCAAGGTTTGTAAGACACCATTGTGGGGAAAGTCTTCTTGTTCGCAGAATGGTCAATTTACAGAACTCCTTTTCCTGGGTGAGAATACCCTTCCTAAGGATCTTCCTGTGTGTAAGGCATTCTCTTCCCTTCATTTTCATCTTCTTCAGGGTTGAAGAACACAGAGGTAAGGGGGTGTGTTGTTACACAGCGAACCAGAAGGCAAAGGAACCCTCTAGGAGAAAGTGGTGGGTATGTAGAACTGAAGCTATAGAAAGTTTGTGGTACCTCTGTGGGCATGAAATTGGAGAAGGAGAGAGAGAGAGAGAGAGAGAGAGAGAGAGAGAGAAGAAGCATTTTTATTAATGGATTGAAATTTCAGTTCCTAAGTCTTGAGGGGTTCTTCTCACTGTTCTTGGACTAACAACTCAGCCCTTTGTCCAGCATGTTAGGAACGTTAATATTTGGCAGGAACATAATTTTTAAGTGCAAGAACTTGATCTTCTGTAACATTTATCAAGCAGTTCAGAATCTATTTAAAGATGTCTACTCACATGTGTTCTGCGTGTTGTGGTTGCTGTTGTCTTCCCCACATCACATGCAGTAGGTGACTTCCACGTTTTCACAGGTCCCAGTACAAGTGACCCTGGATGGACAAGAGACTTCAGCTTTATGATGCAGCTTACTTTTTATAACATGAAATACAAATGTTACTCAATTCACAGTGTTGCTAGGATTTTAAATGGGACAATCCGCACAAAATGCTTAATTATGTGTCTGCCAGTCAAAAAACTTTGGTAACATACCATGGTCATTATCACTGGTGATTTCTATGATGAAATCAGGAAAGTATAATTCATGCACCAAGTGGATATTCCTCTACCTCTCAGTAATGAATTGAACAAATTCAGGTATTATCAGAAACATTTTTATAACCAAATAGACAGGTGCGACATCTCCTATTTTGGATTGATTTTCATATCAGATATCTTATATGATCATTTCCGTTTGGAATTGAAAGATTCTACAACTAGCTTGTCATTTCAAGGCTCTTGTGGCTGCATAAGTCAGATGAAGTAAAAGAATAAATGCATGTTTGGTGATCTGCTGTATTCTTTTCTAATCTACACTTTCTAGCAGGTTTATAATTTGAAGTTCAAGTCAGAGCTGGATAGTGCTGTGTGCTGTTTACTCAATTTTTGGAGGAGGAAATACTGTTCTCAAATGTATCATGAAATGACATCTAATTTCCCACCCACCAGCCCTTGTTGATTGAATAGTCCTGATGTTCAGGTGCAAACTCTTGAAAGTAAAGCAGGAGAGAAGAAATAAACACCCCAGGATCATTGTTGGAGAATAACTGGGAGAAAAATAAGCTTGTTTTTCAGGGAACATCTGACTTAGACAAGTTCTGATGAAATCATGAAAATGCAAGAAATGTGAAACCTGTAGGCAAAGTAGCTACAGGAAGTATCTTGTGGCAATGTTTGGCCAGCCAAGAAAGTAATAATTTTAAAATATAGAACTTTCTCTCAGGAACAGCATAATGAGTTCAGGGCTATCCATTGGGCTCTTCTCCAAACTTGAGTGGTGACAGCATTTCCTCTCGGGTAGTTATTTCATTGCAGATTCATTGGAAGAGTTCTTTAAAATGTGTCTTGGTTTGATTCTTTCATGCTTGCTCTGGCCAGACAGCTCGATTCTCTCCACTCTGAATGCATTTTTTACAGTTCTGCAGGGTGATACTTTTATGCTGTGACTTACAGGATTCCAAGAACTCCTTTTCTCATCCTCTCCCTCATCCAGTCGATAACAGATCCTTTGTTTTCCCAGTCAGTATCCAGGCCCTCTCTCTCCAGGAGCTTGATCATGCTATCATCCCTTGCCAGGAAGCCCTCCTTGACGCTGTCTGCCTCGTGTCCCTGCTCTCACTAACTTTCCACTTCCAGGAGTCCTCCCCTTCCCATCTGCTGCGCCCTGCATCTGTTCTGATTATCATTGTGCGTCTTGTGCATATGTGTATATATTCATGGTTGATGTGTGTGTGCATGTGTGGAGGTCAGAAGTCAATGTCTGCTGCTTTCCTTATTTTCCCTCCATCTTGAATTTTGAGATGGGGTCTCACACTGAACCTAGTCCTCACCCACTCAGCTAAACTAGCCAGCCAGTACACCCCAGGATCCTCCTGTCCCTGCCTCCCCAGCACTGGGATTACAGGCAAGTACCACCACACTCGGCTTTTACATGGATGTGGGGATCCAAAGTCATGTCTTCATGTTGTACAGCAAGCACTGGGATTACAGGCAAGTACCACCACACTCGGCTTTTACATGGATGTGGGGATCCAAATTCATGTCTTCATGTTGTACAGCAAGCACTGACTTTCTGAACCAGCTCCCCAGTCCTATCATGATTTTTTAGAAAATGTACTCAAAGGAGGCTTGTTGCCATTCACACAAATCCAGCCCAGTCTCATAGCTCAGGGAACGTGTAGAGACTCCATGTCCTTGGCATATTTGGGGGGATTCTGAGCTTCTGGCTGACACTCAAGGATCATGTGTAACTCAGGGCTTGGGATGCCTGGATGGGGTACTTTGTATCTTTTCTGAAAGAGTGTTTTGGGATTAAGAGCCATCAATGACAGTAAGCGACAGGCTTTAGATTCACAAGTTAAAAAGATGGGAAAGTGGGTTGTATAAACTTCTCCAAATTGTTGGTAAGATGACAAAAATAATTTGGAAATATTTCTGAAAGAACTCTTTCCAGTGAATTCCTGAAGACTTGTCAAACTCCTTTGAAAGAAAGCCTATGAAGTGGAGAGATCAGAGGAGGACAGGGGACTAAATGAAGGCTGTCCTTAGCTGGGGAGAACACTCTTCTTCTTCCAATCCCCATAAGCTGTAAGAGAACCAGCGCGTTTCATCAGGTACCTAGTTGAAGGAGAAGGTCTTAGAATGTGCTGGCAGGGGATGCACCCATGGGAACCCAGGGCACACCAAACGAAGGGAGCCAGCAGCTTCCAAGGAGACAGAGGGACTGCGCTCTCTCTGTCTCTCTGTCTCTCTGTCTCTGTCTCTCTGTCTCTCTGTCTCTCTGTCTCTCTGTCTCTCTGTCTCTCTGTCTCTCTGTCTCTCTCTCTCTCTCTCTCTCTCTCTCTCTCTGTGTGTGTGTGTGTGTGTGTGTGTGTGTGTGTGTGTGGAGGAGAAAGGGGCATAATGAGCCCAGAAGATTCAAAAACCTTTCCTGCAAATCAAGGGTAAAACTACTGAGAACTGGCCTTGGTTCTGATATACTGGCAGTCTGAGATAGAGGTGAACTTCTGAAGTAATGAACACAGAAGTTCTATCCATCAGAAATGAAAGCACAGAATGTAAATCCCCTTTGCTACTCACCACATACACAATCTTAAATAATCAAATGTGCTTCAGAAGCTACTAATACATCTTTCCTATCTCGCCTTCATTAAGAGACCCCGTATCAGCCAGGCCTGTGGCATCTCGGTGGGCCCCTCGAAGACCTAGCTCTCTCCCAGAGCATAGCATTTGCCTTCCTGGGCCCGATTTGCCTCATAGGTGTCTTACAAAGTCTGGTGCATTTTTGTTGTTCTCTAGTAACAAAGCGCCTGCGCTGGTGCCTCCCAGAGGAAGGAAGCTTGGCATTATCTCTGGGCGCTTTTAATATCACAGGTCTGCACTTCTATCATCTTTTAATGTCAAAGGTACCACACTTATATCATCTGCCACTGTCTAATATCAAAGGCACTACACTTATGTCTCTTCTCTAGAATCTGGACAACACCCCAGCAGTTGTGCAGGCAGATTCCACACAGGTCCAGACATGCTCTGAGAAACAGAAACACGAGTGAGGGTAGAAGTTTATGAAGGGCCACTTTGAAGGGAAACACCTTGGCTGCCACGGACCACAGCACGTGTGAGGAGTCCAGCAGTGGGCTGCACTCAGGGTGCCATCGGGCTCTGGTGAGGACCGAACAGAATGGAGCTATTGGACGGGACACTCCTGATGCCGCACCTTGTAAATGTGGGTGGTGTTGTGATCATAACTGCAGAATGTCTAGGCAAACAATCCTTTCATTCGAACGAGGTGCAGATTTGCATCTCGTATGCAAATTTTCCAAAAATGAAGTGAATCTCATGGCTTTTAAAAAGTATAGAGTTTTTAAAACTGTAACACATTTCATTTTACTGGCAAGTTAGCTCTCCGTCTTTAGTAATATCAAGGTGCAGAGGGAAATGGCTGCAGGGGGAATCAATGTCATGGGAAGACCACGGCTGTTTTGGGCTTCACTGGAATGCCACGCGGTGAGGGAAGGCTGCCAAAAATGCCTTTACGTTAGATTCTTTAAAGGAAAATGACCGAGGAGAAAGACCCCAATCCCTAACATTTCCTTCCCCTCCCCATGTGTTTTCCCAGATCCACCGATTTCTATGACTACCTATTCCTTGGACTAGACCTCTGTTCCTTCCCCTGGGAGAGAGAAAGCCTTCTACTGACAGCTGCTGGCAGCTTCCTTCATGATAAGTGATATTAATGAGATCTAACTATTTTGGCCTCTTCTCTTCCTAAAATTCCTTTTCCCTGGCATTTAGGTAACACTCTAGTCATCTCTTTCTGTGGGATTCATGCCTTCTTCCCGACCCATCTGCCTTTGGAGGAGGGGTTCAGTATCATTGCAAAGGTTTGAAGCAAGAACCCTACACCCACCTATTCCAAAGTTTCTCTTGAATTTGCATTTTCTTCTCCCCTAAAAGATTCTCACTCTCTCTCTTTCTCTTTCTCTCTTAAAAAGTGATCTTTGCTACGGACTCATTTTGCATAAACTGGTGTGGCAGATTTACTTATGTCTCCACCCACCCACCCTCCAGTGCTTGTTGTCTGGCAGTTTTAAGACACCTGTATCCTGGCCAATGTCAGAAGCATCAAAAAAAGGGGTGAAAATAGTTTCAGATAGTAAAACAAATGACACTTTCTTTTGCATTTCGGGGGATCATCAAGAAAGAAGAGGTCAAGGGTCACGGGTCACTGTTGATGATGATGGACAATGCTTGGAAGCTGGACTTTTTTCCTAGACTGTGGGGTGTTGTGAAATCTGCCAGTTCACTGCTCTGGTCAAAGGCAAGGAGTGCATTGATGTGTAGCATGCCAAGGGAAAAATATCCAGAGAAAGTTCACAATTTTTAGTTGGAATCATTTTTAAAACAAGCTGTACACAAAATGAGTAGCTCATGGTGTGGGGGCCAAGTGACTAGTAGGTACTGATATTTTGCAAGAACACAGCTAGTCATATGTTTTCTCTGTA
The DNA here is from genome assembly GCA_004024765.1 of Zapus hudsonius. Taxonomy (NCBI): domain Eukaryota; kingdom Metazoa; phylum Chordata; class Mammalia; order Rodentia; family Dipodidae; genus Zapus; species Zapus hudsonius. The sequence continues at coordinate 44,933 of PVHP010007879.1, forward strand.
TATTTGGTGGCCATTACTTGCTAGAAAAGACACCATGAGCTTTTATATGGAGACAATTTTAAAACTCCCCAGTCCAATTTGAGAAGCACGTTAGATTCAAACCAAATCAGGAAGCGTCACGAACCAGGAAGGGCAGCTCTTTCTCCCCTTTCTGCAATGTGGGCCATTCGTTGAGAGGGCTGGACAGCTTGCAAGAGGAGGCCAGCCACAGGCTCCCCGCAGGCTCCGGTTCGCACCCTGGTGAGAGATGCCCACTGTGTTCCAGGCCGTGAAGCTCTTCCAGTCAGCGAGGATGCTGTTGGTGGCACGCCCTCAGATGGCCGTCTGAAGATCTGAACCATAGTCACACTCAGCTCACCCAGGATTGGCTCGTCTTGTGCTGATTGCATGGCAGCACCTGTCCCAGGGTGGGGCCTCTGGACTCCAGATGGTCCCATTCCTTCTCATTCTAGTCCATCTCTTCTTTTAGTGTCTAACCATTCGAGTCCTCTCTGTGCCTTGTCATCCAGGAAATATCAGATGGAAAGGATTCATGGAGTGATGAGCAGTTTCTTTAGATGACTTGGAATTACAGAAGTATAGGAAAATAAAAAAATTAAAAATTATATTCCCTCTGTCCACACTTCTTAAAGTTGATTATAATGCTTATAAGGTATTTTATTTTCATATATGCTAATGTTAGATTACACATAACATTTATATATTTTAAACTTAGTGTTAAATATTTTTATGACTGAAATTTTATTTAATGTGTTGCTTAAGCATTTTATTCCGATGTTTATGTCTTAAATACATTTTCCTCTGTTTCTCTCTAGAAGCTTTCAAAATTTCACCTTTAAGATCTTTGATAGTACAGGGGTTATTGATAATTCCATAAAGACAAAAATCTGCCAGGTGTGGTGGTGCACCTGTAATCCCAGCACTCAGGAGGCATACGTAGGAGGATCACCATGTGTTCAAGGCCACCCTGAGACTACATAGTGAATTCCAGGTCAGCCTGGGCTAGAGCGAGACCCTACCTCAAAAAACAAACAAAAAATTCTATTACAAAAGATGGCTGTAGCTTCTTTCATAAATAACCCCCATGATCTTGGAAGTCACATTCAGTGAATGTTCATCGCTAGCATAGAATTTCGAAATGGGGATTTTGGATAGGCAAGTGCCTGTTCAGGACAGTGCTGCTTGGGACCCAGGCTCCTTCCATGATGCTCTGCCAGCCCCACTTACCTGGTCTCCGGAGGAGAAAGGGAGACGCAGTGATTGGTAGCAAGTCCTCCCTCAGGCCTGGAACTGGGCACAATACTTCTCCAACCATCCACTGCTCACGTCTCAGGCATGTTGCCGTGTGTACATGAGGCTGAAGTTTGGCCATGTGCCCACTGACGATGAAAAAAGAGGTTTGACCTATTTATTCCCTTTTTAGGTATAATTAATTTTACTCTTACCCATAAATATAACAAGTGGAGGGGCAGAGGAGTTGGCCCAGTTTGTAAAGTGCTTGCTGTACCAGTGGGAAGGTCTGCAGCACTCATGCAAAAACCGGGTATTGTGCATGCGTCCCTAATCCCAGCCCTTGGGAGGCAGAGGCAGCGAATTCCCTGGGCTAGCAAAAGTGGTGAGCAAGACCCTGCCTCACAAGAGAAAACAGTGTCTGATTGGTGAAGACACCTCACATCACTTTTGGCCTCCATGGGTACCTGCTGCTGCAAACGAACATGCAGAACACACACACACACACACTCACGCATTTCCACAGAAGAGAGCAAACACACGTGCAGATAAGTATACTCCCACACACGTCCACAGAAGAGCAAATGAAAGCAACATCTTAACCCCTGTGAATTGTCCATTGTATACGACATTCACATAGGTGCTTGGGTAACATCTGATTCCATGGGTTTATTGTTTCTAAACTTTGCTGTTTTGCTAACAGGACTTTACAGTCAGGTTTCAATAACGGTCTTAATCAAAGCATATACTGTATACAGAGAGAGAATTATCACCCTGTGAATCCTCAAGCGGGGACAATTGCCACAGAGATTTTTTTGACTCTGTGCACATTCATTGCACAACCTGCTATCACGTGACTTTGTCATAGGTGAGAAGTGCTTCACCTCAACGATGAAATTCATTTCATGGCTCATAGCTAGGTTACCACTTGCTCAGTTTCCAGAGGTGTGAACGTTGCCTCTTGTACAGCTTTTTATTGTCTGAATGCAGAAGGCATCTTACGAACCATGAGACTAGAAAAATTGTCTGTAAGGGAGACAGCTTTGGAAGTAAGTAGAACACATCAAGAGGCAAATGCTGGAGAAAAGGGCGCAGCAGGAAAGGGGGAAGCAGAGAAGGACCAGGGGAAGGAGACAGGGAGAAGAGAGGGAAGGAGACAGGAAGGGAAGGAGAGGGAAGGAGACAGGAAGAGAAGGAGAGAAGACTGGAAGAGAAAGATCAGCAGAAGGAATCACCAAAACAAATTTCCCTAATGGAAATCTGCAAGCTTCCTTTAAAAAATTTTCAAAAATAATGCAGGAAAGTAAACCTTCGAGGAAATGCGGGACTCTGCTTCTTAGATCCCGCCACGAGGGAGTGTGTGGCATTGAGAGTTAAACCTCTGTGTTGTGTCTGTCTTTGGTGTAGGCGCAGGTGCTCATGGGGAACATCATTTCCAGGCAAAAGCCCATTCTCATTTCTTCTTTCCCCTGTCCAACATAGGGGTATACTAGTAATCTATGGGGAGCTTTTTGGTATCAATGGTTTAAACTCTGTTAACTGTGGAGAAACCCAGGATTCCAAGAGTCTGGGTACTAGAACTTGACAGGTGAAGGTAATGGAATGCAGGGAAGGAGGAAGAAAGCAGGCAGGCAGGATGCGTATTTCCACTTGGTAAGGGATTTGCAAGTGGGAACTTCTATTTGGTGGATTCTCCTCCCCCACTTCTCCTTGTCTCCCTCTCTCCCTTTCCCTCTGTGTGCTTTCTCCTTAGAACTATGAGTGCCTCACACTCGCTTCTTTCGGGTGTCACTTTCTCCTCTCCTTCCTCTATCCTGAAGTACAGCTGGCCGGAGCAAGCGTGAAGCATTCCTGATCATCTGGATGCCCAGGGGTCCTGCCTTTCCTGCTACACTCCTTCACTCTTTCCCTCCCCCCTGGAGCCTGCTGAGGATGTTGCTAAAGCCTTGATAAGCCAAGGTGTGGTGCACAAGCCGTGGCTGGTGATAAGCCGTGGTATAGAGCTGCTCACCAGCTGGCTGTGCAGCAGGTGCAGCTACAGCTGAACACGGAGCTGATCTGAGGTAGAGAATCCACAGGACAGCCATTTTGGATCTCTGGTGGTAGCTGCTTGGTCTCTAACCAGAGAGTCTGGTGCCATGTGTGTATGACACGTGCATCTGAAATCAAACGCACATTGACAATACTTTTAAAAACTGCATCTGTACTAAATGTGCAGATGTTTTCTTCGTACTTTTTTCTTATAAAATGCAGTCTAACAACTGATTTTGTATTAGATCTGTGTAAGCCAGATATGGACTAAGAAACCCGGGAGGATAAGCTAGTCCATGTAACTACTGCGTGTGTTTGGATAAGGGCAAGGGCATATAGCGCTGGTGGGCACACGAAACACTGCCTTCCAGTTGCTCACACTAGTGACATGATAAAAATAGCCGCTTTGGACAATTTGACAACTTTACATTAAAAATAAACTTAATACAATAGTTCCGAAAATGCTGGGTATATCTTAAACGTTCTGGTTTGACTAAACCTGAGATTAGAATGAAAGTGATCTAACAAGGCATATGATTTACAGTGAGGTGCGTGATGCATTCCTGCCTGTACAAGCACAGCCTTGGTAAGACTGTGAGGGGAACATCATGGAGCCATCAAGGAACTCCTAGGAACTGGGCGAGGGTTCTGAGTGGACCAGAAGACAGAGCTCTGGGATTGACAGAGGCTTCTGAGAGAAAGAAGCTTGCCTCCGTTGAGTCAGGGAACTGGGAGAGACCGAGAGGAACCTAGACCCAAGTTAGGCTGATCAGATTAGAAGCCACAATGACAGACATGGGTAAATTAATGAATCTGATGGGTTCCATTGGAGAAGAGCCAGACCAGAGGGACAGGTTGGAGTGGTCAGGGCTACTCAGGCTCAAGAGACAGAACTGGGTCCAGAAGATGAGGCAGGATAGCTGTCAAGATAACTCAGGGAAGCAATGTACCAGCCCAACCACGAAGGAGAGCAAAAATATTGCCCAGTCAATTTAAGCTTTAAAAATGAAATCCATTCATGGCAAAGATACCTAGTAAAAAATAACGGCCCTCTTCTTCAAGCCAGGAAATAGAAAACAATTCTCTTTTTTATTGAGATTTTGTGAGGCAAGAAATGGTTTCTTAGGCTATAAGGAATTGTCTAGAGACCTCCCATCCTGAGGCTTCCAACAACAGAATTCTGTTCTCTGCTGTCATTTCTGTTTTGGGTTGTAATTAATTCTAAACATAGGTGCTGGATTGAATTTACATGTAGACAGCATAAAAATAAAATATGACAGGAAGAATAGGACATTGCAATTATGATTTACCTCCCTAAGCACTCGGAGAATGAATATCAAGTGACTTTTATTCTGTAAGCTGTGAAAAATCCACTCAAGCCGGTCATTTAGAGATTTTCATTTTTAATAATCCAAAGATGATGATATATTCAGAATATTCAGTTACACAATTTAAAATATGTAAAAGAATATGACATAAGAATATAGGTATGTAAAGAATTTTGAAAATAATACATAAATGATGTATAAATATCAAAATGAAATTAGCGGTAACCTCTGGATGGCTAGGAAATACTATGAGCTATATATATGGGGTGACTGGCTGCTTCTTTAATTAACTTATTAAAAGTCGTACTAAGAGTTGAAATGTCTGTATTCAAATGTCAACAACTAGTGAATCTAAGGTTTAAAGGAGGTAAGATGGTAATTCTCTTGTCATTTTCAATATTTTCTGCACTTTTGCTATATTTTACAGTTAAGTGATTTGAAAAAAGATGGGGAAGTTCATTAATTATAGGGTTATGATGAAAACATTTCAGAGACTAGAGAGGCAAGACATTGACTCAAGTCTTGTTTTCTCACTTGCTGACATATTTGTGAACTGCACTGTTTTTATCAGAGCTAATGGTTGTAGTCAGTTCCATAATAAGCATCAAACCCAACACAGTCTATGGGACGAAGGTATTTATTTCAAGTTTACAGATCCAAGGGAAGGTCCACAAACTGTGAGGAAAACTGGCTCCTTTTCATAGATCCAAGCAGAGAGAAAAATCGAAATAACTAGCAAACCAAACATACCAAGCAGGGACCCCTCTCCCCTCCCCAACGCTGCCAGAGCTCAAACTCTGCACACCTTTGGGCTGGAGTCAGATCCACCTCCAAAGACACCTTGGGCTGGACCCCAGGATCCACCCTCAGTGACACCTCCTCCAGCTAGGTGGCTGGAGACCCAAGTAACAAGTGTAATAAAAAACCTAAGTCTATGGGGGACATAGATTCACATTCCAGCCACCACACTCATGAAATAATTTTGTGGAATATTTGCTGCTTTGAAGTAAGTGGAACATTTATAGATATGTTAATCGCTATGGACATGACAGAGAGCTTCTTATTTTTAGGTTATTTTTCTATATGTTGAGAACAATAAGAGACGGTTGTATGGAAGGAAAGAGGAAAGTGGCTGGATTTTTGAAGCCAGAGTCATATTTCTGATTTTTCCCTCTGATGCGAAAAGACTTACATTAATGTGGACAAATCAAAAAATTTACACTGGACTTATTTTCCTTCCTGTGAAGATAAAAGATTAGAAGTGTGTTCCTGATGTTACAGCCCGGCTTTTCCTTTCCGGGATTAATGCTGATTTTGTGTATGATGCTTCTCTCCTTTCACCTGAAATGTGACAGCAAAGTAACCGCATCTTAGAACAGTTTATCTTAAAGTACTTAAATAGTTTTGCTTGACACATGATATACATGAATACATATATGTGTGCAAAACTATAAATGTACAGATTGATTATATTTACCAAGTAAGAACAGCAATATATCTATTGTGTAGGTCAAGAATTTGAGTTGGAAAGAATGTCCCTAGAATATCCTGAGGCCTGGAGTTTAACCCCTAGTAATGAAAATAATGTTGAAATATTACCAGGATCTAAAGAGCTCTCTATGATACCTCCGCCACCTTTTCATAGTAGATTAACACCATGAACTAACTGCCTGTTAGAACTTTGTAAAAACCAGAGAGCTCAGTATGTGTGTGTGGCTTCTGCGCAATCTCTTGGCAAAACCATCCATATGCTGCTGTATTAGGACTGTGAGGGACACATGGCCACACTAACTGCTGACCTCTGACCTCTGCTGCTTCAGGGCAGCACGCAAACCCAGGCACTGAGAAGCACTTGAGACGCCATGTTTACACAGAAGGCCATGTAAACATTTGGCCAGGCGTTATTTGTTGACATTTTCTTCAGTGTGTATTGACAATATGCCACAGACCAGTGGTCCATTCTAGTGATGAAGAACACGCGTCTTTTTCTTTGGGGTGAGAGGTATGAGGCATATGTGGACAGCTTCTACCCCTTCTGGTGAGCATGTCTGCTAAGACTTCCTAGTTCTGTTCCTGCCCCTCAGTATACATTGAGAGAAGGCTAGCAGTGTAAAACACTCTCTTCATATGAAGCACAATGCCAAGGACATCACCTGGGGCCAGCTGTCCTTAGCACTAGATGAATCCAACCAGGATTGATGTACATTGTACTTTTTAAGGCGTCAACTCTAGAAGTTGAGGGAAGCATCTTGGAAAGTTTCTGCATTATAAATTGAGGTGCAGATAGCTTTGTGTTTATCTTTAACACATAAATATTTTACAGCTGAATGCTGGAGTTGTGGTTACTTCTGGCTGAGGAGACACCAGTGTTCACACCCTTCTCTTGGCATTCTTAATATCTTGGCCATATACATGTATGTGCTTCCTAACACTGGAAGCAGACTGAGAACCAGATCCTGGCATAGGCCAAGGAGAGGAGAAATCAAAGAAGAAAAACACAAGCCGACTGAGGAATTCACAACCTGTGTTGGGAAGAAAGGCCATATGTGCTCACAAATGTTCTCAGGTGCTCAGACTAAGGCCAGGAGCAGCCCGTGGTTGTTGACTGGGGGAAGCTTGTCTGAAGATGAGGGGAAAAGAAATCACTCAGGTCACATGAAGATGGCCTTTCCTCTTCTGATAAGATGGTAAGTGAGTGACAGTTTGCCAACATTGACAAATATTGTGTCTGTGATCCAACAAATTGGCTAGGTAGAAGATAAATTTACAAAAATTAATAGTTTTCATTCTCTAGAAATGATTAGAAACTGCATCAGTGCAGTTGACCAGGTAACTATGGTAGCCAAGCATAGAAAATCAAACTCTAAAAGTTGAAGAAGGCTAAACTGACAGAGATACGCAGTATCTTATGATGAAAAGACTGTTTCCATGTAGTAAGTTTGTCATTTATTCTCAAATTATTTTGTAAATTAAATGTATTGCTAATGAAAACCGTGATAAGGCTTTCAATGGAAGAGAAGAGTAATAATTTTCAAAAAAATACCCAAGATAATTTTATAAGAAAAAAGGAAAAATAGGGAGCTTTGGCTTTCTTTATGACAAGAGTTACTATAAGGTAATGGTAATTATGAGAGCAGGAGGCAGACACAGAGGTAGATGATGAAAACCCAATATTTATAAACTCACATTCCCAGAATTACCATGGCTCATTGCTCATAACTTGTCCAGGATTCATTAACAACCTTATGAAAAAAGCTTCCAGCCTCATCCCTTAAGTCTATTTGAAATAGATTTAAGACTTCCAAGCAAAATTTGGAAAAAAAATGAAGAGTGTCTTTGTTTTAAAATATTTCTTCAATAAAAAAACAAAATGTAAATCAATGCAAAAACTCACGGTATCAAATGCATTAAAATAATAACAATAATAAGCACGTATTTATCAAGAAACACATGATTATGAAAGGAGAAATGTCAGTTGGGAAGGAGACATTTGTAGCACATATTCTTGGCAAACACTTTTAGCCAGAATAACGAGCTGCTACATATGTTAGAGATAATTAGGGGAAAATATAATGTGGCTATTCCCAGAGGAAGCTCATCACGTGTCCAACCAACCTGGCAGGATGGCCAAGCTCAGGTCATCAGGAAAATATAGTTAAAATTTAACCCAGAAAATGGGCAAATAGTTAAAAGTCTAATTAAACCAAGTGTTGGCAGGACTTGAAGAAATAGGAACATCAACGTCTAGCTGCTTGGAGTATGACTCGGTGCCATCACTTTATTCTTCAACTAATAAATAACGTTACTAAGTAAAATAATATAGTAATCATTAGAATATAATAAAATGGCTTGTTTTCGACAAATAAAGTTGAATACATCAATACACTAATTGTAAAATAACAACGCTCATGTAAATGTAGAATACAAGAATGTTCAAAATAACTATAATTATAGAAACATGAGAACAGTTGAAATTCCATCAGGAACAAAATGCCTAAAGAAATTGTGATGGGATTATATAGGGTGAATTAAAGTGTTGTATTCATAATAACAAAATGCCATTGGAACATAAAGCACTTTCAGAAAACCACAGACGATTGGGTTCTTGGAGCCGGTAGCAGGTGGGTAGGTTGAGGTGTAGCCATTGTTTCATGTGAAATCGTTCTCTAAGAAGCCATGTGCTGGACTGCACGTGTCCTTGTCACGTTGGTTGCTCTTTCATCGATCCATTGACATGCAAACAGTCTGAAGGCTTCAGAAACCACGCTTGGAATATGAGAGACCTGCTTGTGTCACCCACAGCTGCAGGACACTAAGAAGTTTCAATGATATTTCCAAGTTTAAAAAGGCCCAAACACATATAGAGACAGAAAATGCTTACATACCTATGTAGGAGCCTTATTTATCTATCATCTATCTATCTATCTATCTATCTATCTATCTATCTATCTATCTATCTATCTATCATCTAATCATCCATACTTCTTTCATTTGCAATAACGGGGAAAGACATTAGTGTGTTCCCAAAATTTGCTATCATGTAGATCAAATTTTCAAGCCACTGTCTGTTAGAATTGTAAAGAATTCTGGCAACAAGCTCTCAGTGCCTTGGACTCAGAAAAGCTACAGAGGTCACATGTGAAAGCTACAGAGGCAGCCACACTGCGCCCCTGAAGCATAGATAGCCCTTACCAAACCTTGTCCTTCCTCCGTACACTTTTGTCATCGGTCATGTGGTAAAGATCAGGGACATCTGGCCGGGATGCTCATAGTTAAGCAATTATTCCCTCAGTTAGTGTGAGAAATAGTGCATTAGTTTAAAAATGGGTAAAAATTGTCGTAACATTTTATTTAGGCAAAACATGAGAAAGATATATTTACTGATATCACAGAAATTCCTGTGATTTGCACATGAACATTCAGCTAAATAACATTTAAGAAAGTAAGCGCAATAAGCACATAATTGCATAAAAAATCAATAATTGCAGAAGGAAAACCTGGAACGTTAGATCATTAAATAATTGGCTTTATAAAAAGAGATACAAGCAAAAACATAAATTTATAATGTATGAAGGGCAGTAGCTGAATATTGAAGCATAGAAAAAAGAATATTGAAATAATAATCTTATTTCAAGCTGATTCACAGAGAAAATGCATAACTTGTGAATGGTAAATAAGATTCAAGTACAGATGTAGAGTCTGAAAGAGTATATTGTAATATGCAAAAAAGAATATATAACAAAAAGAATACACTGTAAACCGGGCGTGGTGGCACACACCTTCAATCCCAGCACTCGGGAGGCAGAGGTAGGAGGATCGCCGTGAGTTCGAGGCCACCCTGAGACGACATAGTGAATTCCAGGTCAGCCTGGGCTAGAGTGAGACTCTGCCTCAAAAAAATAAAATAAAATAAAATAAAATAGAATAGAAAGGAATATATTTTAAATAAGTTTTACAATACTATGAGGGTTGATAATAACTGTGTGTATTAGTTCTATTGCTTGTGGGTTTGCTGTTATCTTTGTGTACATTTCTAATACATCTCTGTATGACAGAATTTATCTTTTTGTGTGAGTGTGTATAACGTGTGTGTACAAGTGTGAGTGTACTAGTGTGAAGTCAGAGGACAACCTGCAGTCTTGGTTGTCACCTTGCACCTTCTTTGAGACGAAGTTCCCTGCTGTCCACCAGGCTGGCTACAGCCACCTTCTGGGGACTCTCCTGTCTCC